>AFRA01001196.1:0-12316 GCA_000223055.1 Claviceps fusiformis PRL 1980
CAACACTATTACTAGTAGCCTCCTCCTTACTAGTAGCCTTATTAGCTATAGGGTTATTAAGGTCTATAGTGTAGTTCTAGTATATTATTATAAAGTAAATATTACTAGCTAGGGTGCATTAAACTATAGAGTTAATTAGGATTCTCTTAAAGATTTTCTATCTTTAGTAGTTAGCTATAGTATTAAAGGTATAGATATTAAGGGTTATAACTATAGCCTTAGCTTCCTTCTAATATTAAATAAAACCTACCTTATTATAAAAATATATTATACTAAAGTTAAGTTCCTGCTTAGTTTTATTAGTACTTATACTATATTAATTCTTTTAAGTATTATTAGTGTATATATTATAGCTTATTCTATTAGCTAGTATTTAAATATAGGTAGTAAGTGTTTAAATCTTCTTTATACTAATATAAAGAACCTTATAGTATATATTAACTAAATATAAATAATACCTAATAAAGATACTAGCTTAGTCTCCTACTAGTTTATAATAAGTAATAGGAATATAGCTAGTGCTAGTATAGTTATAAGCCTTAGTAAGATAAATAAAGAAATTAATAAGCTACTAAGCTTAAAGGATTTTAAAAAAAATAATTCTATTATAAAGGTTTATTATATCCTTAATACCGCTCTTAGTATAAGCCTAAAGGTTCTACTTAGTAAAAGTTTTATTAATATAGATAGTAATAATTAAAGGGAGCTAGATAAAAGTATTTATACCTAGTTTTATAATATAGTAAGTAAAAGCTATATTTATCTCTAGTAAGCTACTACTTACTAAAAGGTAGTGTAATTTATAAATCTTATAAAGTAGGAATATTCTATAAAAACCCCCTTTAATAAGGTCCCTAATAGTTATAATATAGTATAATTTAAAAATAAAAGATTTTCTTATTTATTATATACTACCTATAGTATTAGCACTATAGTAAGCCTTAAAATATATATTACTTAGTTTAGCAAAAAGGTTAAGTATTTTCTTATAATTTTAGTTAATCTTTCTTTTAGTTAAAAGAGTCTTCTAAGGTAGAGTTAGTATTATATAGCTAGTTATAATAGTTTCTATATTAAAATTAAGGAAACTCTATATAGCTATATAAAGAAATAAAGGTTTTATATAGAAAAGTAGCTATTAAAGGGATAGTAAAAGGTATAGCTAAGTATAAGAAAAATACTAATAATAATAATAAAGAAAAGGGTAAAAGCAGCTTATAATAAGAAGGTAATAATATTATTAATTAAAAAGAGGTTATAAAGGGATTATAATAAGGTAAGGTTTTTATGCTTAGTAGTATACTTAAGCATTTAGGCTATAGCCCTAGCTAAGTAAATAAAGAACTAGGATATTATAGTATTTTATAACCTAAGGCAGGCGCTAGTATTAGTAATGCTTTCTATATAATAAAAACATAGTTTTTATAGCTTAAAGTTAAGAGTATCTATATATCTTATTTACCCTAATATTAACTAATTATAAGTAGGATTCTATAGGGATCCTATATTCTTAACTATAGAAGTTATAAAATTAACCTATCTTACTAAACTATTATATTTCCTACTAACTCTAGCTCTTTAAGGTAAAAAGTAATATAAAATATTTAAAATTACTTATACTTATATAACTATTAGAATTCCTATAGTAAAATACTACTAAAATAATAATATAAGAAATAATAGAAATACTAAAACATTCTACTAAATAGATTACTAGAATCCCCCTTTTATAGTATAGTTATTAAACTACTTACATTAGCTAGCTAGCGCTTACTATATATAAAATACCTTAACTAAGGAGTTAGAGTATTAACTTTATTACGCTTATTAGAATATATTATAGCGAATAACCTAGGGGTACTTATAAGGGGCGCTGCTAAGGTCTTAATAGTTTATATCTTAGCTTTAATAGCCTTTATATTAGTTTAGAGTAATTTAATAAAGGTTTTAATAGTAAAGATTAAGGTAGCTATAGTAGATTTATATTTCTCTAATATAATAAAGCAGGATTCTATATCCTTTATAGCCTTTACTATAGATATAGATTTAGTAGCCTCCTTAATTCTAATATTAACTATCCCTAGGGTTTTAGTCTTTATAATATTATAAATATTTATAAAGCCTTTAATATTATTATAGTATATTTTAAATAGTTTACTATAGTTTATTATAGTAAACTTAAGAGCTTTTATAGCTATCTCTAATATTATAATATATATAAGGACTTTATCCTACACACCTAATAACTACTTAGCTATAATAGTAGCCTTATAAGCGCTTAGCTTAAGGATCTCTATAAGGTAGAACTTACTAACTATTACTAAAAGGCTACTAAAGGTTCTATTTAGGTAGCTAAAGGTATTGCTTATATATTTAGTAATAATAATAGCCTTAGCTAAAAGCTAAAAGGTTTAGTAATAGTTTTTATAGCTACCTTTATTCTTTTAAATAAAAATAGCTATTTAAAGAGAGTTATAAATAATATAAATTACTAAGAGTTTTAATTTACCTTTAGCTTAAGCTTTATTACCCTTTATAGTAATTACTATAGCCTTATTACTTTAAGTATTAAGTCCCTTAAAAATATTAATATAGTAAGCTACTACTTTTAAGTATAGCTTATAAAGGGGATTATCTTTCTTAATATTAAATCTATTCTAGCTAATTCTAGCTCTAACCCTAGTAAATTCTATACTATAAATATAAAGTATATCCTTAAAGGCCTAATCCTTTTTCTTAAGTCCCTATTTATTAGTATATTACTACTTTATATAGTCCTTCTTTATATTAACTATAGCTATAAAGTTAATATTATTTAATTTATTATAGGGTTTATATACTTTACTATTAGCCCTTTTAAACTAATAAAGATACTAGTGTATTAAGGTGTTAGCAATATACCTTACTATATCCCTAATAATAGTTAATAGTTTACTAGTTATATTTATTAAGGATTAGCCTACTAAGGCTTAAGCTTTAATACCCTTAGCGTTACCTATCCCTTAGTTATTTATATTATTTACATTAGAAATATCCTTATTTTTATTATAGTTAACTATAGTAGTTTAGGGAGTAATATAGGTTATACTTATATTATTACTATATTTATTATAGGACTTACTATCCTAGGTAGTATAAGTATCTCCTAGCTAGCTAGTTAAAATACTAGTCTCTTAGAGATAAAGGTTAAATATAAGTCCTAGTAGGTTAGCTAGGTTAATATTATAGGAATCTATACTATTTTTAAGTTTAAAGGCTAATTTCTTTAAAAGGCTTATAAAAAGCTATTAGTAAGAATAAGGCCTTATAAAGGCTTAAATATATAAGGATAGGGAAAAACATAGGAGTTTACTATATATATCTTACTAATACTTTTCCTAGCTTAACTTCTATTAAGGTCTAGTGTAGTAATTAGTAAAACTAATACTAATAACCTTTAGCTAGTAGATTTAATATACTATAAAAAGGCTTAGGGAAGTCTAAGGTTTAAGTAGTGTATCTATATAAGCTAATAAAAGCTATAAATTAACCTAGCTAACTAATATAAGAAAAAAAGGTAGTAGTGTATAAATTATTAAGGAAAAAGGAATAAGAAAGTAAAGAAAAGAAGGTAAAGAAAAAAGGTAAATAAGTATAGAAAGTAAAGGATTTTATATACCCTAATAGGGCTTTTATAGAAGTAAGCTTAAGGTAAGCTCTTATAGTGTGCTAGGAGTTAGGAAATAATTAATAGTTTCTACTAATAGGGAATTCCCTATATATATTTATAAAATTAAATACTAAGCTAATATAACTTAGAATATTTATTAATTAAAAGGCACTATAAAACCTTTTTTATAGTATTCCTTATTCTAATTAATAGTATTTATAGTAAGGTACTTATTAACTATTTTAGCAGCATTAATATATATATTTTCCTTAGAAATCCACTAATTATTTTTAGTAAAGTATCCCTTTTAGTAAATTAAGAAATTAATATAAGGCCTTCTACCCTTTTTTTAAAAAAATTATATATAATATTTCTAAATCCTTTTAATTTCCTAGTAGTTTACTTCTCCTAATTTAATTAAGTTTATTAATAGTAGTATAAGCTTAATTCTTTTAAAAGGGTCTTTACCTTACTATAGTTTTTAAATATAAGCTATAGAAACTACTAAATAAACCCTTAAAGTTAGTAAGAAGTTAAGGTAAAAAGAGAAAGGAAAGATTTATTCTAAAACTCTATATAGTTTAGCACACTAAGGAGACTATTTCTTCTTAGGCTTATCTAAAAGCTTATATTCTAAGTATAGCCTAAGGTATACTATATCCCCTATATTAATATTTACTAAATTATACTTAAAGTTATATTTAATTTTTATAAGCATAGCTACTATTATAATAGTATACTTAGCTTCCCTTTAATATAACTTCTAAAGCATTAATAGGTTAGTATCTTTAGGGTTTATAATAGATTTATTTAGATCTAAAAAAAGGTTTACTACTATAAGTAGTTTATAACTAAGTATAAGTTTATTAGGTAATTAGTTAATTAAGGCTATAGCTATATTATTAAGGTAGTGTTAAAGCACTAGAAGTATTAAGGGCTAAGGGATATTTAGGTTAGTTACAGTATAATATTACACTGTAATAATTATAGTCTAATTTTTATGCTTAGCTACGCTATTAGTTTATAGGTAATACGCTACTATTATAAGGAATTTCACTCCTAGCTTATAAAAAAGCGTAGTCTAAAGGTTAAAAATAAACTTAAGGTCCCTATTACTAATAATTTCTTATAGTAGTCTTTAGTTAGTAAGGTAAAGTCCCTTTAGTAAGAGTTTAGCCTAAATTTCTACTAAATACTCCTTATAGCTAAGAATAAGAATTATCTTCTTACTAAAAAGGCAGTTAACTAAGCAAAGTAAGTTATAGGTAGTAAATCCTTCTACTACTTATATTATGTTTTCTAAGCTAACTTCTAATATATTTATAATAAAATCTAATAAAATACTATAAAAAGGTATAAGCTTTATTTAAAGAGGCTTTATTTTCTCTAGGGCTTAAGATTAAAGGACTGTATTTTCTCTATAGATATTATAGTGCGCTATATAGGTATATATCTAGCTACTTATATATAGGAAGTAAACTATAAAAAGCTCTTTAGCTATCCTCCCTACTTTAAAATAATAAGTGTTATTATAAATTAACTAGAGAAGGGCTTTTATATAGTTTTAAGGGATATAGAGTTAGTATAATCCTTCTAAATTATAGTAATAAAGGAGCCTATTATCTTAGAGGTCCTAGCTATATAGGGGAATTTATAGTTAGTTTTAATTAGCTTAGCATTGCCACTCCCTATATATAGTAATACTCTTAATAATTTAGCTATACTTTACATTATATTAGTACCCTATTATAATAGAATTCTTTAGATTCTTATTTATAATAGTAAAGGCTATAGATTCCTCTCTAAAGTATATATAAGTATTAAGTTTATTAAAGCTACTATAGTTAGCTACCTCCCTATAGCTAATATTAACTAGTAAATAGAAGAGGGCGTTAGGTACTATATTTAAAATACTAAGGATATAGATAATATAGATTTTAAATTATAAGAGATAATTTATAACTTTAGTAAGCTTAAGGTTAGCCTTATTAAGATTTATTATTATAAGAGAGGTATGCTTAATAATTCCCTTTATTAGTAAGTAATTAGTAATAATATTTATAGCTAATATATTAGATTAGGCTATTTTCCTTAGTTTCCTTATTCCCTATATAATTGCAGCTACCTTTACCTCTATTAAGCTATATCTCTTCTTAATAGCTAAGGTTAGCTAGGAGAGAAATAAGATAGGGTATAGTTTATTACTATTAATATCCTTTTTAGAAATATTAATACTATTTTAATTAACTACTAATTAAAAAGTATATAAGTTAAAACCCTCTTTATATATATTAACCTTAAAGAAAAGGAGCCTTTTAGGGTTATAGTGCTAAAGTAGAATTTTAATATATAAGAGTTTCTAAATTACTTTAAAAAATATAATTTCCTACTTTAAGGGCATAAAACTTACCTACTAGGCTATATATTTCTATGCTTACTTAAATAACCTAATAAGGAGTTTGTTTTTTTTATAAAGGTCCTAAAGTATTTTAGTCTTTTTATTCTATAAAGGTTTAATATATAAATTAAACTAAGGGACCCCTATATAAAGAAAACTAGTTATTTTAATAAAGGTTTTAAGACTTAAGAGTATAGTAGGTATTTAAAGGTTTTTAAATGCCTTAATATAGTTACTAGTGTTAGTAATACTCTCTATATTTATAATAAAACCTAAGAGCTAAATTAATAAATAGCTAATAAATAACTTCTTAGCTATTATATATAAATAGCACTTCTTAAGGATTTTAAATATAATCTTAAGGTAGGCTAGGTACTCTTTAAGGGTATTAGAGAAAATTATAATATTATTAATATATACTTATATAAAGGCTTAGTGTTTATAGAATTACTTATTTATAAAGCGCTAAGTATATACTAGGGAATTCTTATATCCTTATATTATAATATAAAATACCTTAATTCCTTTCTTAAAGATAATTACTATTTTATTATAGTACTTACACTATACTAAGAGCTAGTTAAAGAAACTAAAGGCATTTAAAAGGGATATCTAATACTTTCTATAGGTATTCTCTATAATATTCTCTTAGTTAGGTAAAGGGTATATATTTAAAATAGTAATACTATTTATAGGTTTTATATTAATTACTACTCTTTCTTTATATTCTTTTCTAGTATTATGCTATATAAGGAAACCTAGGCATAGATATAGTGCCTTTTTTTTTACTCTAAGGTAGGATACCTTATTAGCTTTATATTTTTTATTAAAGATTTTATAAAACTTCTTAAAATCCTTTCTACCTAGGTAGTATACTTATAAGGGTTTTAGCTAATTTTACTAACTATTAATAAAATTAATATATATCTATTCCTCCTTAGGTATTAGCACTACCCTTTAGTTACAGTAAATATTATATATATTAATAAGTTTAATAAGTTTTTCTATAGCTACTAGGTTAAGATTTATAATTTTAATACTAAATTTATTTATAATAAATAGAATATTATTTAGGTATATAATACTATATAAAGGGACGCTGCTATTAACCACCTTAGAGTTAAGGTTATTAGCTATATCCTTAGTATCTTTCTTTATCTTAAGGGGAAAGACATTCTTTAATATTACTAGCTCCTTATAACCTAATAGAATATTAATATTATAACTATAGAAAGCAGAGAAATCCTTAATATTATCTATAGTAAAGTAAAAGTCTATAGAGTTTAAACCTTAAAGGTTTCCTAGTCTTTAGTTAGGCTTAATATAAATTAAAAGGTCTATAAAGTTATAAATTAGTAAGCATTTTACCTACCTATAATCTATAATACTATTAAAAATCTAGCAGTTCTTTAAGATAAAGTAATAAATGCCTATAGCCTTATATATTATATAGTTCTTCTAAAAAACTAGTATAAATTTTAAGCTATATAGCAGTATAGTAATATAGTGCATTACAATAACCCTCTTAGTTAGGACTATATTAGTAGGGCGGAAAATACAGCTAGGCATAGTTATATTATATATAGATTAGAAAATAACCCTAGGGTTAATAAAGTTAATTTTAATGCTATAATTATATATAAAATCTATACTAATTAATAATTTTAGTGTAAGCTTCTCTATTATATTAGTAGTTATAGTAAAGTAACTAAATACTAATTTTCCTTTAGCTTTACCCCTTATATAAAAGTTAAAGATAGTAGTTTTTATAATATAAAAAAAGGAATTTATACTATTTATAGGTTTAGGCTTCTAGGTTCCTTATTAAACATTATAACTATTTTACTAAAGCCACTCCTTATTAACTAGTATTAATAAAGTCCCTATATTAAGGTAGATTTTATAGTCTTACCCTTAGTTATTAAAGTAAAGGTTTACCTTAAGATAGATAGTTACCTTTCTTTTCCTAGTAATTTCTAGCTAATATAGCCTTATTACTACCTTAATAACCTAGCTATTAGTTAGTCCTCTAAATACTATAATCTTTTTATAGTATATATTAAGGGGGAGTGTAAGCTCTTTAGTATAAAAAGCATTTATAAAGTTAGATTTATCCTTATCTAAGTTACTCTTAATAATACCTTCCTTAATTATATAGTATTCTAAAAATATAAGGTAAGACTCCTTAGCTTCTACATTAAAGTTATTCACTATAACTATATAGTTTATATTATTACCCTCCTTAGGTACCTATTTCTTATAGAATTATAGTTTATAACCTCTATAATTATAATAAGGGCGCTTAAAGGAGTTATAGCATTTAGGCTTAGTTTCCTCCTATTGCTTAAAAGGGTTTGCCTCTTTAATATTAAAAGCAGCCACTAGTATATTCCCTTTAGGTTCCTTAGGGGATTACTATAAGGCCCCCTTATAACCCTTATAGAAGTAATTATAATTAAATTAAAAAAGGTATAAGTAGCTCTAAGGCTAGTAGTTTCTACTATTATACCTATTATTAAAATTATAATATTATTTATAGCTTTATAAGTATTAGCAGTAACTACCTTATTAGTATTAGAGCAGGCTATAACTACTACTATAATAGCTATTATAGTAAAGTAGCCTATTTTAATAAGCCTCTATAGTAAAGTAGGGGGTATTATTATTTATTAAATCTAGGTCCTCTATAAGGAGGTAAGCAGAGGCTTAAACCTTACTCCTTTCTATTCTATAATAGGTTTTATTACCTAGAATAAAGTCCTTAAGGTTATGCCTCTTACCCTTTATTAGGTTAATATACATATTCTAGTAGTTAAATTCTATTAATTAAGGATAGATTTACTAAAGCTCTATATAAAGCTTATAGTAAAGATAGGTAAGAAGCTAAAGGTTAGTAGATTCTCTATTAGCCCTAGTATAAAAAAAAACCTTTACTATAAATTCCTATAAGGATATTTTAAATAATATATTATTCTTAGTAAATTTAGCTTAGTTAAGCTAAGTAATAGTATTTTAAATTTTAACGCTAAATTCTTTCTTAACTATAGTAAATACTAACTTAAGATTATAGAATATTATAGCTCTTTTTATATTATTAAGATACTAGCAGTACTATATATAGGTAGCTTTATAGAAAAGATACTAAACTTAATATATAATCTATTCTTAGTAGTTAGGGCTAGTATAGCTATAGTAATCCCTAACTGCTTAGATCTAAAGGTCTATATTTATAAAAATAATAAATTTACCTTTATATTTAATAGCCTTACTATTAATATTATTTAGATCTATTTTAGGGTTAAGGTATTTAATATTACTAAGTTTCTAAAAAGGTTCTACTAAATAATTTATTATCTCTAGGGCTTAGATAGCTAGATTATTATAGAGGTTCTTATCTTTAGGTTGCTATTTTATAGGCATAGATAATAGTCCTTAAGCATGTATAGCATTCCTAAGGGGTAGCTTATTATAAAGTAGGGGGTTATATAAGGTCTTATAAAACTCCCTATTAACTAAGTGCCTCTAAAGCTAAGAAGTCTTAGCATAGAAGGCATTAAGAGTTACTATATAGGCTAGTTATATTTATATACCTATTATTCTAAAAGATACTATAAGGCATTATATATTTAAGGTTAAAACCTATTCTAAGGTTAATAAAGGGTATTAAGCTTACTCTATAGTTTACTAGTAGGATTTAGCTAGTTTAAAAGCCTTAAGCATAGCTATTATATAGGTTACTGCTTTATTAATTTCCTTTATACTACTATAGTAAATCTTACTAAAGATAAACTCTTATTAGTTATATATATTAGTAAGAAACTACTAGAATTTATTATATATATTAGGCTTATACTATTATCTCTAAAATCCTATTACCTATAAAGAAGGTATATATTCTTTCTAATTACTAAGTAAGTAGAAAATTACCTTATTTTAGTTAATTCCTATAGGATTTAATAGGATTCCTAAAGGGGGATTTAATATACTAAAAGTTAAATAAAGATAGATTCTTATTTCTAGAATAATTTTCTAATAAAAGCTAGCACTAATATAGTCCCCTTCCTATAAGAAAGTGTAGTTTTCCTTAATATAAGATAAAATATTTAGGGTCTTTAGTAATCCCTTAATTCCTATATTTACTATATCTCCTATTAACTTATCTTTAGGAATATTATATATACCTATATTATAGGTGTTTTCTATGCGTTTTAGACTATTCTCTAGTATTATAGTTTTATTTTCTAATACTAAATTTACTTATTTAAAGAGGTATTCTAGCTTAGCTTTATAAATAATACCTTTTACTAATTTCTACTCTATATTAACTATAGTAAAATCTATAGGGTTCTAGTAAATAGGTCTTTTAATAGCTAAGGGCTCTAGGTAAATCTAAAGGTTACTATTAATATATTAATATCTAGCAAGAGTTTAAAGGTTTTTAATATCTTTTTATAATAAAAGCAGTCTCTTCCTATTCTTAAGGTTAAGGAAGTCTTAGTAGAAAGCCTAAAAATAGTAAATTTACTATAGTTAATTTTTAATAATAAAGCTAATAATTAAAGAATTTAGGCTAATAGGTAGACTTCACTAGTTTTCTCCTATTATTAATATAAGGTTTATAGTTTTTATTATTAGCTCTTATATAGCAAATAGGCATATAAAAGAAACAGCAATTACTACCACTTATTATATACTAGATATTACATATAAATAGGGGTACTTACACAAATAGGTGTAGTACATTATAAAGTTATAAGAAGAAGAAACACTTAAGTCACAGGTAGGTAGTTAAGTGTATGTATAGTTGAAGTTGTTCTTCTCTAGCTATACGCGGCGGAACCCTCCTTTTGTAAGGTGGGTTCCGCCCCTGGGAACGGACCGTAACACTTTATAATAGTTCTTTAAAGAACCTAAAAAAATATATTAATAGTTACTTTTAATTCTAAGGAGGTAAATCCCCTTAAGTAATAAAAAAAAACTAAGCCTAAATATTATAACTCCTTTAAATACCTTTAGTATAATTATAAAGGTTATAAACTATAATTTTATAAAAAATAAGTACTTAAGAAAGGTAATAGTATAAATTATATAGTTATAGTAAATAACTTTAATATAAAAGCTAAGAAATTCTACCTTATATTTTTAAAATACTATATAGTTAAAAAAGGTATTATTAATAATAACTTAAATAAAAATAAATTTAACTTTATAAATACTTTTTATATTAAAAAGCTTATACTTTCCTTTAATATATACTATAAAAAAATTATAGTATTTAAAAAACTAATTAATAGCTAAGTTATTAAGGTAATAATAAAGCTATATTAATTAGAAATTATTAGAAAAAAAAAGATAATTATTTATTTTAAAGTAAACCTTTATTTTAATAATTAAAGGTAGAACTATAAAATTTACTTTAATATAGGGATTTTATTAATATTAATTAATAAAAAGTAGGTTTAATAAAATAATTATAATATTTAATAAAGACCTTAAAAGCTTAAACTTATAAATAATATAAATTCTTTTTTTTATATTATAAAAACTATTACTTTTAACTTTTATATTAAAAATAAAGCTAAAGGAAAATTAATATTTAATTACTTTATTATAACTACTAATATAATAAAAAAGCTTATATTAAAATAATTAATTAGTATAGATTTTATATATAATTATAGCATTCACATTAACTTTATTAACTCTAAGGTTATTCTTTAATTTATATATAATATAACTATACCTAGCTATATTTTTTACTTTATTAATATAGTTTTAATTAAAAGAGTTATTATAATATACTATATTACTATACTACTATATAGTTTAGAATTTATATTAGTTTTTTAAGAGAATTATATAATATATAAAGCTATAGGTATTTATTACTTTATCTTAAAGAACTATTAAATTTATAATAATATTATAAATTATAAGTAAATAAAATATTTATTAATTTATAACTTTATAAACTTTTTAATTTATATTAAGCCTAACTAAAAACTAAAAAACCTTTAAGGTTTAAACTTTATTAACTCTTACTTTATTATAAATAATATTAAAAACTTTTTTATTTTTTATAGTTATAATATTAAAATTTTACTAAGCTATAAAAAGCTAATAATACTAAAGAATATCTTTCTTTTTAAAATAAAAAAAAATACTAAAATTATAGCTAATAACCTTAACCTTAAGGTAGTTAATAGTAGTATCTCTTTATATAATATTATATACTTAAATAATATTTTATATATTATAAATAAATTTAG
>AFRA01001197.1:0-12308 GCA_000223055.1 Claviceps fusiformis PRL 1980
ATCTTCTTCTTCTTCTTTCTTGCCTTCTTTCTTTTTCCCCCCCCCCCTCCCCCCCTCTCCATCTCCAAGGTTTACTCATCACATTCTCTCAAACATGCGAGCTTCCCCCAACCATCTCGCCATGTTTTCGAATCAAGTACCCAACGGCCAATTCCGCTTCCATGTACTCGCTCGATACATGGCGTCTGTGTCTAACATCTAAGGCTCCCTGGCATCCCGAGTCGATATATCCCTTCTAGTGGCGCACAGACGTGGAACGGCATTGACACTTTATCGGCACCTGCGATCCAGCACTCGCACACAGTCGTCGTTCCATCACATCCTATCAATTGGTTACTGATTCCTCACCTGGCATGAGGACCAAATAGACGTAGTCCATGATGGCCAGTCTTCTTCTTCCGAGGCGCTGCGTTGAGTATGAAGAAATGGAAACTACGGCAAAACCGCCAGTCGTAGGAAGACATCGAGCTTTGCCCTTCGCTGCTTTGTCATGCAAGCTAGAATCCGCGTCATGCTGTCTGTAGGCTCGAGCCAAGAAAAGGTTTCAAGTGATACTTTGGATATGTTTGCGTTTGGGACCACCATCGGCATTCTTGTGAAGTTTTTAGCATTTCTCCTCACGGCTACGTGGGCGTCGTCTCTGTAGACTGAGAGTTTCTGGACTGTTTGAGAGTTTCAGGACTGGTTGTCTCGCGTCGTATGTATACCAGAAAGACGCCTTTCTTTTTGAGAGCAGCCCTAATAAGTTTATCCCATGCAGCCACCCCATGCACCAGAAACTCGACTTTTTCCCTTTCCCTCCTCGCCTTTCTCTCTTGCCTTGAAAATTTCGGTCTCTTTGAAGGCATTCGGTTGCATTGATCAGTTGTACCAACCCACCTTTCCTCTCTCTCTTGAGCTCTTTCTTTTTGCTCCTTCACCGCGTGTGTGATACGCAACCTCTGTAATCGGCTCTTACCTGACCATGAGGACTGTCTCATCCAATCATATCATAAACCCGACATTGTAACTTGGCGGCTGGACGGTCTGATACTCAACCCAGGAATTGACACATCACGTGCGAATTTCACGAGCTGGACTCTGCTGGCTCTCTCACCGTGGCAACTCATTTTCCCGTTGTCATTTTCCCGTTCATTCTTCTACTATACCAGACCCTTTTTATTTTCTCCCAGCCATCTTTTTCGTTGGCTTCTAGACTCCCTCTCGCCCCGGTGGCTGAAGCTTGACGTCTCTGAAGCAATGGGTAGACCTTGGGGCCTAAAACGGCCGGAAGACATCATCTCACGGCCGCTTCCAGCCCACTCAACGGAGCCAACAGACTTTGCCTTCTATCCTCACATATACGGCCATTCGAGCGACCCAGAGAGGCCGCAGAGATCAATGACTGGCTCCTCGTCTCTGTCAAGCTGTTCCAAGTTCATCAAATATGGCAGCGGAAAACATGCTGGCATCGAACTCGTGCCGCAGCCGAGCAATGATCCCAATGATCCACTGGTGAGTTTTGAACTGCCGTGTATCTTCCAGTCTAAAAATACAGTTTCACAATGTGTTTTGTCTTCACCAGACTCACTTAAACAATCTGGCGACTTAGAATTGGCCTCGCTGGCGAAAGGATTTGAATTTTGTATCCTTGCTCGTGATGGTCGGTATCATAGGCATCACCAAGACAGCCTTTATTCCCACGGCTGGCTTTTTATCAATCCATTATAACGTTTCTGACACATCTATTGCTGCCTTGACGGCCGCGCCGCTTATGGTCTCGGCCATGACTGGTATAATCAGCTCGACTGTTGTCAGGCTTTGGGGGAAAAGACCAATATACTTGACGGCTGCTTTGGTCTTATTCATCGGTACAATATGGAATATGACGGCCGGTAACAGTTACCGTTCCTGTCTTGCATCTCGAATCTTTCAAGGTTTTGGGTGGGGTGCCTTTGACGTTTTGGTCAATGGTTCCATTCAAGACACTTACTTTGTGAGCTTTTTTTTTTCTTCTTATTTTTGTTTCTGAATAGCTTTCTCTGCATACACTAACCCATCACTTCCACTTACTATAGGAGCACGAAAGAGATCTCCCCGTGACTTTCTATAACATATTTACCATTACGACTACATGGGGCTCGCCTCTGCTTGGCGGTCTGGTCTCCAACAGTGCCAACAGTTTCACCAGCATTTTCCGGGTCATCAATTGCTTCTTCTTGTTGGCCGTGCCTCTCCTCGCATTTGCTGCTCCTGAAACCTCATTTGATCGATCAAAAGCTGCTCCGACACCACTAGCAACTCCCGTATTGGATGCCTGGCGTCCGTGGAGATTTCGACATCGAGTCAATAAGACGAGCATCCTTGAATACCTGAAGAAGATGAAACTCGTTTCCTTCCAAGCTCCCATCACGCTCCCATTGGTTCTGCAAGGTTCGCGGGCACTGATCGCACCAACAACGGGTCTGCTATTCATTATCACCTGCATTCCCTTTGGTTCCCTCTGGGGGTTAACGACTTCCATTTCCATCTTGACGACCCCAAGTCCCCTTTCACTAAACTGTTCCCTGACTGGAGTCTTGATGACGGGGCCATGGGTCATTGCCTCGATTTGTGTCGGAGGGTTTTCTTTTTATCGGGGCCTTTATGAACGATTTACTCGGCGAGTCAGTTGCCTCATTCTCTCGACCGGCATTGCTCTCGTCCTCATCGGCCTTCTTTCCTATGGTCTCGGCGTCCACAACTTCATGGCGAGCCACCCGTCACCTTCTAGCCCAATATTCTCGGCAGCCGCAGCCGGACAAGTCAGTCTGCCGCTTCTGTCCCTTCAACTGGGCATACTGGCTGGTGGCAGCTACATCCTGGACACCACTGCCCGGCCATTCATTGCGCGATCCGCATCCTTCACCTCGTCGAGCATCGCCATTGGGCAGCGCAGCATTGTGGACATGCAATCTGGCCTCATCGTCCTTCGTAACTTGGCCGCGGGCGTCTTCGTTGTCGCCATGCCCCACGCCGTCACCATATATGGTGGTCTCAAGACGGCCGTCATTGGCCTGGCAACAACACAGGTCCTGCTCACTGGCGCGACGATGACGATCTGGTGGCTGTACGACGAGTCGATCTGGCGAGGAGATGGCATCATCATGGGTCTGGTAGACTTGGAACTCTTGAGAGAATCGACCAGTTTCTTCGAGACGGACTAGACATGGCGGGCCTGTTCTAGACAAGAAAAGAGGTGACGAGAACCTCGCGCGTTGAACGCGCGGCAGCATTGATGTGAAGGAGACACTGATGGTTTGGCCATGGTCTGACACGAAAAGAGACGCAACAAATGGAATGTTGATTTTTTTTTTTTTCGTTTTCCTTTTCTTTTTCAAAAAGTACCACTCTGGCGCTGGGCATGAGGTGACGTCGGCTCATTCTGGATGATGAGATTTGATCAACGTACATTGGATGAAAGGCACATGAATATGATGACGTGAGATGTCAAGACATGTGTGGAGTGTAGGAATTAGATATTCGCTACTAGCACATGAATGCCATGATTTTTCGATTCAACCTTCCCGGCTGTTGAAGTTGGCTAGGAGAAGGACGGCATGGAACGATGGTTTGGAAAGTCGAAGCGAAGAAGGGGGGGTTGACCAATTGCAGATGTATCATGGTGGGAGAAGCCAAGAGTGGGAGAGACTCGGAACGGGGACGGTACATCGGTAGGGGGGCTGAGAGGCCAGAGAAACACATGGGATACGCACACACACACAAACACACATAGACATACACACGGATAGAATCAGATATACACATGGAAATAAAGAAAGAGACGTATACACGGATATAATCAGGGTCACACATATAAACACACACACACCTCTCTTCTACAACATTGGTTTCACACGCAGCATATACAGATCCTCACTTCACGACACCCGCTTTCAGCACCAATCCACGCGCCTCAACTCGACATCGCTGCCCATCATGGCCGCATCACGCTCCCCAGCATGGTCCCCCGCCCCAAGCCCCTTCCTCTGCAACAGGGACCGCCGCATCCGCCGCATCCGCCCAGATAGCCTGCCCATTTGGTGCGCCAGATCATGCTGGACGACACGCCAGCTGGACATGAAGAAGATGACCAAGTTCCAGAGCCCCGCCGCGGTCGCCACGTGGGACTGGGACGGAGATTGGCCCTCCAGCCAGCCGTAGATGCGGTTCAGGCTGCTCGGGATCCAGGTGACGAGGACGGAGAGGGCGAAAAGGAGGTTTGTGCGGAGGTAGGCCCGCTTGATGGGGTCTTCGATGAAGAAGGTCAGAGAGAGGGCGCGGAGGGCTGTTGCGAGGAAGCGGCCGCAGCCATGTCGGATCTGGGTTGGGATTCGTGCTGTATGGAGAAGGGGTTGCGGAGACGGCGGCAGAAAAGTTCTGCGCCGCTGGTGCTTTTCCCGCTGCTTCTCCTGCTGCTGAGGGAGCATTGTGATGCCCCGAGGACTAGACAGAGCAGGGCTGGCGGCGAAGCTGGCAGTGATGCTGAGATGAACCCGCGGGGGGGAAGGCTGATCATGTCGGTGACGGAGGAGCGAAGGATTGGCACTTCTGTGGTGACGATGCCGTCTGTGGGCTCTTGTTGGTGGTAGTGGTTGGACGGGCGCTGCGTTTGTCAGTAGCAGTGACGTTTCTTTCCCTTCTTCCCCGTTGCACCTCCTCATGACGCCTTTGTATACAGTATCATGATTTCTATGCCCCCCCCCTCTCCGGACTTCTTACCAGCAGCGACGCCAGCGCAAGGACAAAGGGCCACCGTAGCACACAAGGCGTAGATCCACCACCGTTGGCGGAACGAGTCTGGGCTTGCGCGGAAGTAGAAGACGAGGAGGACGTTGATGGCCATGGCGAGGGACCACCATGGGTCGGACTGCATGAACCTGGTGGGTGTTGGGTGGTAGAGGATGAGATGGGACTCATCATGACAAGATGATATCAAGATGATATGATATCTATCTCTGACGAAACAAGGAAAAGAAGGAATAAAGATATAAAACTAAAATAGAAGAAAGATGTAAGAGAAAAGGGAAGACATAACAAAAAGATATCAAAAAGAAACATGAAAAGATACAAGAAAGTACTTTTTTTTTTTTTTAAAAAAAAAAAAAAACACATTTGGAACAAAAAATCCTGCGTCCAACACTACAGCCCTCCCCTCCCCAACCCATCTATGGCAATCACGCACGCGATACTGGCACCCACATTCGACAAGCTCGCAAACACAATAAACGTGTTCTGGACATTGCGCACCCGTCGCACGAGCGCATTGGTGAGAAGGATGAGCGCCACGGCCACGAGGCTGACGAGGCCGCCGACTCGTTCGAGCGTCGTGACTGTGTGGATTTGGTGCGCGGTGAGGTGTTCTGCGGGGAGCATGGTGGAGGGGGCGCTCATCATGAATCGTGTGTGCGGTCTGGGAAGGGGGAGGTTATTCGTACCACGAGACGAGGGGGAGGAGCTCAGAGGAGGAGAGGGATCTAGGGAAGAGAGTCGGAAAGGGGCGAGGCAGGTCTGTATTCTGGACGGGCGATCGTGTCAAGACTCAAGATTCATAAACAGCCCCGACGAGGGCTTTCGGGAGCAAACCCGTGCTGGGACCTCGACTCACGTCCATGGTGTGGTCGTGGGCTGGATATGGATCTTTGTTTCTTTGGGTTCACTCCTGGGAGGAAGATGGGTTTTCTTGCATTCACCGTCTTGTGTCATGCGTCAGGGCGAGGCTTCAGGATCATGGCTGTGAGGCAGCGTCGACTCTTCAGGGAAATATGTGAAAAAAAAAAAAAAAAAAAAAAGAACGAGAAAAGGACAGAGGATGCAAGACAGAGGAATACACAAGATTCATCCTCCTGGATGGCGTACCACGGTGCGTCATGTGCGTTGCCGTCTTTGGCGAGAGCTCCGGGCCCCGGGACAGACGGAACATGGGGGCCATTCTTCCTTCAGAAGTCGTCGAGACGACAGGTTTGTTTGTTCTGTCTCTCTCTTGGCTTCACGTGGCGTCTGAGTTGGTGTGACGCGTGCACAAATTTTATTCCGGTTTATGCTGGGCTCTGGACACGGAGACGGCGAAGCAGCGCCTGTGTCGGACTCATCCACGTCGCACCACAACATGGCGAGGGGTTTCATCCATCTTATTTTGTACGCAGGATTTTGCAAAACGTCGGGAAAATAGATGATGAAGCCTTGCTGGGTGTGGCACTCGGGTGTGAGAGCTGGAGGCTTGGAGCCCGGCCGGGTGTATGCATCATCGTGTCCATGTGTAGGTAGAGGGGCGGCACTGGTAGCACAGAGATGGCATGTGCCGTGGTACTTTTTTTTTTTTTTTCTATTTTTCTTTTTGTTTTTCGCCTTTCCTTTCTGCTCTTACACATACCGTCCGATACCGTGGGTGCTGTGACGCTGGGACGGTGGACCGTTGGTCGTGTACTTGTCTGACCGGGCTTGTTCGGCTCGAGGCAGTACGGACATGAGAGTGGCATTGATGGTTGGGGGCGTCATTTTTTAAATCATGTTGTTTTTATTTCATGTTATTTTTTTTTTTTTTTAAAATCACAGGGTGTACAGGAAATCCGGTCTCTTATCGCCCAGACGATCCATCTCGGCCTCGGTCATGCCCTCCACCCAGCCGTCCCGGTCGCCTCGACGCCGCTTCTTGTTCTCGCTGGCCAGGGCCGTGGCGAAGAGGACGGACCCGCCGAGCATGCAGACGACCAGATAGGCGAGAATGGTGCCGTGGCCGGGGAAATAGCGCGGCGGGGAGCGGTAGATGACGCTGCTCACCACGCCGTTGAGGTTGCCCCAGCCGATGACGAAGCCCAGGACGATGCCGCGCTTGTAGACGCCCTCGACGTTGTTGGCCACCCAGACAATGGTCAGGGAGATGGGCGGGTAGATGCCCATGGCGGCGAGAAAGGTGCCCGCGTACTGCACGGCCGGGTCGGTGGTGGCCATGAGCATGACGAAGCCGGCCACGGCGAGGACGGCGGAGCCCATGATGAAGATGCCGCGTCGTTGGATCCGGTCGGACCAGTAGCCGACCAGGACGGTCAGCACGGCGGCCACCGCGTAGGGGGGCACGCTCAGCAGCTGGTTCCGGATGACGTGGTCGGGCGTGGTGAAGCTCATGGACTGGATGATGGTGGGCAGGAAGATGCTGAAGGAGTACAGCGGCATCAGCGGGCCCATGTAGATGAGCATGCCGTTGTACGTCTTCCAGTCCCGGACGGCCGCCCACATGTGCTCCCACTCAAAGTCCTCGTGCCGGGCCGAGTGCTGGTTGTCGCTCCGGAGGCGGAGCAGCACGCGGGCCCGGTCCTGGGGGCTCAGAAAGGTGGCCTCGTCGGGGAAGTCGTGGACCATGAAGAAGGACGCGAAGCCCACGCCAATCGTCAGAGCGCCCTCCATGATGAAGATCCACGCCCAGCCCGCGATGCCGCCGAGACCGTCCATCTTCTGGATGGCCGCGAGGAGGCCGCCAAAGGAACCCGCCAGGGCGGCGGCGGAGAGGAAGACGGCGGCCCGCACGCCGAATTCGTTGCGTTTGTACCAGCAGGAGAGATAGTAGTTGACTCCGGGGAAGAGGCCGGCCTCGGCGACGCCAAGAAACCAGCGTGCGGCCATGAGTCCGGACCAGTTTTTGACAAAGCCCATGCCGAGCATGCAGGAGCCCCAGATGATCCTGTCAATGGGCATCCACGTAAGGGCGAGTCAGCATAAACTTTGGCTTTTTGGGGGGGAGTGATTTTATATATATATATGTGTGTGTGTGTGTGTGTGTGTGTGTGTATACATATTGTAGATCTGGCTGAAAAAGCGCTTACATGATGGCCGGGATGAACCGAGAAGGCTTCCACCTCTTGAGCAGGAAATTGGAGAGGGCCTCAAACATGGCGTAGGACACGAAAAAGACGATGAGAGTGGACGCATATTTCATCGACGTGGGGTCTATGCCGAGGTCTCTTTCCAGATGGGCAATCTTGGCATTGCCAATGTTGGTGCGATCCAAGAAGCAAATGAGGTATAAGAGACAGAGCTGACGTAGTTTTTTTTTTTTTTTTTTTTTTTTTTTTTTTTGTTTTGCCTTCTTTTTCATCCTCCTTCTCTCTTTCCCCCTTGTAACCTCACAGAAACGGTTTAGAATATAAACAGCGCAAGAAATAGATCAAAACATACCCATGGCATCAGAGTAAGGTCAAGTTTCCAGAGCAATTTGCGCTCCTGTTCTCCTCAAAGACGTGAGCCGCGCTGCCCCCAGAAGGCATGGTCCATTCCATATTGCATGAACAGGAACTCCGGGTTTCCCGAGTTTCACATGGAGGGGCAAGACGAGAAGCTCACCAATTCCTTCTTCTGGGCTTCAGACAGGCCGGCATCCGGGTCAGCCACGTGGTCGAGGTCGCAACTCGACAGCGAGTCCACTGGACCTGTCTCGAGGGGACTGGATTTCTCGAGGCTGTTCATTGCGGGGAGTGGAGACAAACAAATAATGATGAAAATAGGAATAAAATGCAAAATAAAAATTAAGGGGGAAAAAAAGGGAAAAAGGGGAAAGGGGAAAGGGGAAAGGGAAAAGAGGAAAAGAGGAAAAGAGGAAAAAGGAGGGGAAAAGAAAGAGGGGACTTGAAGGACAATCCAATCAAGGAGATACGTTGGACTTGGGGAAACACCAACTTTAACGTCAAATGGCGGGGATCTTGGAATGCAAAAACACAGCTTGCGTGTGACGGGCGGGGTCAGGAATTCCAACGGGATTCAAGCAATGTACAATATATTCTGTTGTCCTTTGTTTGTCTACTGACGTGGACATGGACGTGGATGTGGTGAAGATGGTCAAGGTGGTGCCGTGTGGTCAACTTTGCTTGCAGGCGAGACGGGGAAGATGAAGATGGACTTGGGTAGACGTATGCGGATGTCTGGTGTGTAGGCATCTGGGTTATGTGTTTGTTGTCTGTCTGTATCTGTCTGTATCTGTCTGCATCTGTCTGCATCCATCTGTTAAACAGCCACAGATGACCCGTCGACCCCTGAATGGTTCTTTTCCGCGGCATACGCGCGCCACCGAAGCCACTCGACGAAAAGGCACATCTCCTGTACAAATGTACATGTACATGGGCAATTCGTCGTCACCTGTGCAGTGTGGTGGGTGGTGACTGGTCCATGTCCATGTCCATGTCCATGATCCTTGCATCTGATGGAGCTAGCCGAAATCCGGCCCCTCCCATCCCCTTTGCGAGACAGCGTGGAAAGAACATGGCAAAACAAAGAAAAGAAAAAGGCAGAGTAGAAAATTTTTTCTTTTATCCGTCGGCCCGTCACCTGTCACCCGCGTCCGCACCCGTCATCCGGGTCCGTGCGTCCACCTGATCTGCCATCTGCCATCTGGCTGGCGGCGGGCTGCCCGGCATGGCGGACCGGGATGCCGAACGTAGATCCGGCAAAATAGATGAATAAATAAAAAAAATAACAATAAAAATAAAACAAAAATAAAACGTAAAACACACTATAGAGCTAATAGGAAGCTGCCATTGGATGTCTTAGACACGAGCTGGACGAGCTGGACGAGCTGGACCACATCCATCCATCCCAGCTTTCCTCCTTCCTCACCTCATCCAACGCCTGCCCATGCAAAGCTCCGGCGTGCATCTCTGCGAGCCGTGACACCATCTCGTCATGAAAGAGTCCCACGACATGAAGCTCCAGCCTGCTGACGCCCCCAACATGGAGAAGAGCATCGCCCGGTCAGAAGGAGGCCCTTCTTCTCTTCATATCCTGCCGGCCCATCAATCCATCAATCCATGGCAAAACTCTCCGCCGCAACCTGGGCGGAAACCTCGTCGAGCAAGACATCGCTCACATAGCGGACCCGCTCTCCGTGCACTTGGACCACCCATTGGTCCATCAACGTGCTTCTTTTTCCTCCTCCTCCATCGTCGACATCCCCGTCATCATCGTCATCCTCGTCATCATCGTCCAGAGCCCTCGTGAAATTCATCCCCTCCGTCAACGCCTCCATCGAAGCCACAACCGCCCCCGATCCCGTCCTAAAGAAACGAAACATGGGCGCCTCCTCCGCCTCCGCCTCCGCCTCCTCGTCCCTCCTCCCTCTCCTCCTCGTCCACCATCCCCCCCCACGACGCCGCCCCGAAACGACCCGACTCTCCGTCTCCGTCTCCGTCTTGGCCATGCCATCCTGTATCTCAAACCCATCATTCACACACGGCTGATTGAGACAGTAATTGACCCCCTTGAACCCCGGATTCCGCAACCCAACCCGCACCGTGTGCCTCTCCAGCCCCTTTTCCTGCCACGGCGCATACATGGCCCTCAGCTGCTTCGACTGCAGCTGGTTCGTCGTACGGCGCACACATCGCGACACCCCATGCCCGTTGGCCCGGCTGCTCTCGAGCGTAAAGTAAAAGGGGTACTCGTCGCACATGTAGAAGATGCCCCCCATGTAGCCCTGCTGTCCCGGCCTCTCCCTGCACCGATTGTCGGCAATCTTGCATCCCGATGCCTCGAGGTTGGCGTGCATGACGGCGCCCTTGACGGAATGGCTGTCCCACGTCAGTGTCTGCGGGAATCGGGGCTGCGCGCATCGCATCGCCCAGCACATGTTTGTGCAGATCTCGGCCATGCGGTGGCATGGAAAGGTGATGTCGGGCGGCGAGGCGGCCACCATGCCGCCCACGATGCCGCCCACGAGGAGCACAGATTGGAGAAGCATTCTCTCTCGGTGTGTGTGTTGGGTTTTTTTTTTTTGTGCCTTCTTTTTGTTATTTTTTTTTGTGCCTTCTTTTTGTTATTTTTTTTTTTGTTTTCGTCTCTTGTCTTTGCGTTACTCCGGGAACTGGTCTGTTGTAATATCTGCCCTTTCTTTTGTGCACATTCGTAGCCCGTACACGTACACTTCCCTCTCAGTCGGATCCTCCTCCATCCATCACACGCAGAAACCAGAACACGAAAGCGCAGTCGAGCCGGAATGGTGAGACATGACTTTTCTGTCTAGAGCAGTACATGCAAGCCGCTGACGGAGCAAAGCAGACGCTAGGAGGGATTTCCGTGGCAGGATAGCCGTCACGAAGAAGCAGGCGAGTAAAGAAAAAGGCACGAAAAAAAGCAAGAAAGAAAAGAGGAAAGAAGAAAAAAGCAAGAAAAAAAAAGTAACGAGTTGGAACAAATGATCGACTAGTGATAAGGGTAACGAAGAAAAAAAAAAAAAAAAAAAAAAAAAAAAAAGAAGAGAGAGAGAGAGAGAGAGAGAGATCATAAAAATAAATCAAGTCCTTAATTTTATTTTTTTTTTCAAATGTATACACGCTTTGTTAGTCTCAACTCTCGTCCTAGTCAAACTCAAATCCCTGAACAGGCCTTTCCCACCCTCACAACTCGCAATTTACGGCACCGCGCTCCTATGTCGCTGGTAAAAGATGAAATTGTTTTTCTTCTTCTTCTTCTTTTTATTAATTGATCAATAATCATCCTGAAATCGGCGCCCGACGATAGTCCTAGTGCATGCACACACGCAGACACCATGTTACCTTCATCAGCCAAGTCCACAGCGACTGACACATTCCCTCCAAAAGTCCCTCCTCGATCAGGTCTAGTCTAGTAAGACCGCCACGGCCGTCACACTGCATGCCTCCTCTGGGTCCTCTCGTTTGGCAGCGGGTCTGGCATCTCCATTAGAAATTAGGACCAATCCGAGGCTGAACACGAGGCACGGATTTCATATACAGTCCGCGCTATAAATCGAGACGTAGTTTTCTGGTTAGAAGCTACATGGGAATCGCCTGTGAAAGTAGCTCGGATGTGTTTCATACGCTGTGAAAAAAAACATGCGCGTGGCAGAGGTGTACCCTCTTGGCAGCTGGACGATATGTATCACCAAGGTACCCCCGCGACCTCGATCTCAGGAGATCGTTCGTAGGGCAAGTCTCTCTGCGGACTTTTTTTTTTTTTTTTTCACATGTACGGCCTGTTTGCATATATGGAGAAGGAAAAACACGTGTATGCAAATAAAAAAAAAATGCACACGCGCAGAGGAAGAGGACATATACATGGAAATCAGTAGAAAAAACACGCGCGCACATATAAAGCACACGAATCGAGGAAACAAACATCTACATATAAACAATAAGAAAACGAAAACACGCAGGAGGAGTATATATCGAGAACTAAAAGCAGAAATAAGTAGAAATAAACGCGCGCGCATACATAGAGGAAGACCTACATGCAGGCATCGAGCAGGAAATATATATATATATATATATATATATATATATATACTACTA
>AFRA01001198.1:0-12288 GCA_000223055.1 Claviceps fusiformis PRL 1980
CTATTTCTTTTGTTTTTTTTAGCTCTATTACGAGGTTTTTCCCTTTTTTCCTGTTTTTATTTTCTAAGCTCATAGCAAAGCTAAATTCGAATGCGATACCTTCCTTTGAGCAGATGAATTATTTCCACCCATTGTATGTATATAGTTTACATATATGAATATATCTTTGTGTATGTGTGTTGCGAGACGGGGATTTTAAAATATACTATCCTTGATCCCTTTGGATAGAGCTATGGGCTATCGTCTCAAACAGCTCATCATAAACCCGTCATCCTGATTTCTTTCATTACCTTGGAAGTTACTGGGCGTTCTTGGCATCACAGTTGTGCGGAGTATAGCCAGCTATGGCTTTTTTCCAACCCTTCTTTCTTAAACTTTAAGTCAAGTTCCTGGATGGAAATGAATGCCTTGATCGCTCATGTCCGTGGCACTGTTTGTAAAGAACCAGTACGAGTACACATGTGTGAAATAGTATGTGGGCCATCCAGCTGCGCCTTTTCTACTACACGGTGCGGTATACTGAAATGTAGAAAACTCCCAATCCTACTATTATATAGGCCATGTAGCTCCTCCTTTGCTACTACCTGGTATAATCGAATAACCGAAAGTTGTTGGAAACTTCTAATTCTACTCTGAATCGTATAAAGTGCCAGGCACTCTGTACGAACTCCACAAGTCCACAAATCCGTAAGCCTACACGTCCGCAAATACTCATAGACAGGCCCAGCCCTGCCACGGCCATCATGGCGCCGGCACCTTGTCGTGATCCCACCACGGGTAGAATCTCTCTCCGCGATCCAGCACCATCAGCGGGCAGGGAATGCCTTCACAGCCCACCTCTTGCTGCGTGTTGCCCCACCAAATGAGATTGATCCCGGCCAATTCTACCGTGGAGGCGATCATGATGGCGGACATGGCGATACCCGTCGACAAGGCTGCCGAGAGGACAAAATTGTACTTGGACCACCAGGCGAGATGGCGGCTGCGCATGTAGATCCACGAGAGCCAGGCAACGGGGACGGCGGGCAACGAAAATGAGAAACCTCGAAGCGGGAGGATCAGGGAACAAGTTAGCCTCTGGGTCCTCTCACTTTCTCACTCTCCCACTCACCCCTCCCTCCCCCCCCCCCCCCGTATTTTCTTTTTCTTTTTTCCCCCATGAGCCAACGTGTTGCAGGGAGTCGCAAAAGATCAACGGACCAAGAAAGAAAAAGAAAAGAAAAAGTGACATACTGAAGGGAGCCCACCGCACGCCGCCTGCCAGCGCAGCAACAACATGCACCCGGTGCAAGAGCCTATTCTTGGGCATGAGCTTACCGAGGCCAAAGAAGCCGAGCACGAGGACGATTCCGACAGGGAACCCCAGCAGCAGCCACTTATACTGTCCGTGGAAGCCAAAGATCTTGCCGGGCCCTATGCTTCCCCAGAAGGCAGAGGCCGTTAGGAAAATTCCGGATGGGAGACAGTTGGTACGTATGGTTCTCGCCTCTCGACATGGATCCTTCTCGTCGATCTGTAGGAAGAAGGGCCAAAAAGAAAAGTCAATGGCTGTTGTGGGCCGACTGGGGAAAGAATCGGAGGCGTCAAACAGAGAAAAGGGGTACACGTCTTGGGTAGGTGGAGAAAAGTCTCACCTGGGATCGGACGACAGCGGCGCAGATGACGGTGGAAATGAACGTGGCTAGCAGGTGCCCAAAGAATGTGACGCGTGGAGGAATCTGATTTTGGCTTGTGTTTTAATTTCTTGTTGAAAAAAATAAAAAAAAAACTTCAGGATAAATGTTATTGCTGGGAGTGGGATAGCACCAACTTTGTTGCACAATCGGTTCGAACACATCTTACCTTGACGTAATGGGCAATCTTGAAGTCTTTGGCAATCGAGAGCGCTTGTGTACAAGTGACTGAGCTGTGTAAACCGTGAGCTTTTTCGGTTTTTTTTTTTTTTTTTTTTTTGAAAAGAAAAAGAAAATATTGCAACGCTGGACAGATATTGAGTGTGGTTTAAAGTGCGATTGTTACCTGTAGGTCGCGAAGAAGTTCATGCCGAAAGCGCTCCCATCGACAAAGACGCTACCTATCAGCCCTGAAAGCACATGCAGAGTCACTTCAAGGCCAGTCGTAGCCGCGAAGATGCCAATGGGAATCATGAATAGGATACAGAGCCAGGTTCCGTACAAAACGACAGCGGGAGACGCGGGCGACGGCCATAGAACCTTGGCGAGTACACCACACGAGATAGAGATGACGACCAAGGCAAAGTAGAACCACTCTGAGACTAGATAACAAGTGTATTTTAGTTTCTTTTTTTTTTTTCTTCTTTTTTTTTTCTTCCTCTCTTCGCCTCTTTCCTTTTTTCTTTCCTCTTTTTCTTTCCTCTTCTTTTTCTCTCCTTTTCTTTCTTTGTCTTTTTTCTTCCTTCTTTTAAACATTATTTACCCTGCAACCAAAGTACAACAAAATGAATAGGTGCGTACCTTGAGGATATGCGGCCATGAGCCGTCGGTGGACATCCAGATCCTCAGCATTTATAGCACGCACAGTCCCCTTCTCCCGGTCGCCTTGCGCCTCGGCACGGTTGCGCCTCCAACGCAAACGTTGAGCCCCAATCCCAAGGCCTGTCATCAGCTCATGCCGGTAATACAGCAACACGTGGGTGACGACAGCAGAGTACAAGGCAAAGTAGGTGCCGTAGAACATCAAGTTGGCGGCACTCAGGTACGGAGCGGAGTAGCTGCTGTATTTTTCCGAGTCGAGCTTTCCATTGTCATCAAGAACGAAAATCATGTCGTAAACTTCGCCGAAGTGGTTGAAGATTTTGCTGCTGTTGACGGGGAGGTAGGCCGCGTTCCAGGTATTGGTACACCAGATGCCAAGAATCATGAGACCTGTAATAAACATGCCGCCAGCAAAGCTAAATGTGGAGAAGGCGGGAATCGTCTATAATATATATATATATATATATATATGTGTGTGTGTGTGTGTGTGTGTGTGTGTATGTATATTAGAACAAAGAACAATGTCGCGGCTTGGTTTCGTCACGGCACACCCTACATGGTGAGCCAATCAGTAGCAGTGGACAACATACCAGAGGGTCAGAATTACCCGTGGTGATGACACTCCAGTCGAAAGTCGGCAGAGGATTGAGAAGCTGGGCCACATATTAGCATTCGACGGGTGACCTTTGGAAGGAGGGCTGGGCTTCTCTCAACATACACCAAGTCCGTTCTTCATTCCAGCCACGGCGTTCAGCATCACATTGTCAGGCGCTATCCAGGTCATCCATGAAAAGTATTTCAGCTTCTGAAAGATAAACTTGGGAAACCAAAAATACACAAACATGGCCAGGAAGGACACCAAAAAGAAGGCTCTGCGAGACATGGTCCACATCCAGCCAAATGGACCCTTGACCGGCTGGTTCTTATCATTATGCAGCGCGTTGTTGAGCGCGATGGTCGCGAGCGACTTGGGCCACACGCAGCGTGACGGGTAGACCAAGAACCTTCGACTCAGGCCGGCAACGCCGTACCCAAGAAGATTGGAGGCAAAGCTGTTGAGAAGAATGTAAGGAAAGCTCTTGGTATACTCCCAGTTCAAGTACGGAGGTAGAACCTGTGTCCAGACGGTGTACTGAGCAAAAGGTAACACCCTGGAAGCATTGGCCATGAGCACGATCAACATGTGCTCCTTCTTGTTGAAACGTCCAGGATTCGAGCTGATGGCGTGCTTGGTGAAAGGTATGCGCATGTTGATTCTGGGCACCCATCTCTCCCATGCCTTGCCGACCGGGTAGGCCAAGAGTTGAATGGTGTCGGTATCGAAGCGCGAAAGTCTTTTGGAACGCAAGGATTGGTTAGCGAAGGCCGCGAGGCAGGAGAATACAATACCAATGGTCCAGGCGCGCGTTGTAGACACGGGCATGCCGGCATCGTCATGATTGTCCGCGACGGCGCGCACTTCAGCATAGGGACTATTGTTCGTGATGAGAGCGGCCTCGAGTTGAATCTCCTGGATAAGTTGCTTGTGTCGTTCGGGATTCTCCATCACGTCGTCAAGCGCTAGAATCTCAAGGTTAACAAAACAAACAGGTTTGCACTATAGCTTCGGGGGGGGGGGGGGGTAAGGTTCAGTATCCAACTCAAGATCCTAAAACAAAAAAAGATGGATGGTTGGTGCAGGATTACGATTAAAACGAACCCAGGAACTTCTTGATGCTCTTCATAGTGACACATGGAAAGTTTGGATCGTCATTGTGCACAGCCTGCATTTTCTCCATGAGCTATGCCACAAAACGAGCAGAGTCAGCGCTGCATTTGACCTTATGAGACTGAACTAGAGGGGCTTTGGAGACGCACCGCTCGAACATGCTCAAGGCTCATGGAGGCGGCTAGCTTTTTGGCCTCGAGTATGTCATCCTCGGTTGCGTTGAAGCGTCTGACAGCGTTACTATTAGACCCAGAAAAAGTGAATTGGTACAGACTGGGCAAAGCCAGCCACTATTGAACTCACTCTCGAAGATCTTCGGTACGTTTGCTAAACTAGAGTTCAACGATAACGAGGATTAATAGACAGACGACGGAAAAGAAAAAAAAGGGGGGGGGGGCAGGGGGAGATGTTGACGCACTGTATCAAAGAATTGCGACTGTTCGGAAGCCTGAGAATGAGATTGCTCCCAGTTGTTGTCTGCCATCTCCATGGCTGTAGACTTATGAAGAAAGTCGCCTCTGGAATATTCTTAAATCCAGCAGAAGCAGAGTTCGCGAGAGGAGGCGCCGAGGAGGAGCCCCTCAAAGGTGTTTGCAGGGCGGGACGCATGATCTTTTCATATTCAATATCGAGGCTATCCTCGGCCCCCCTCGGCAAACACGGTCAAGAAGTCAAGTTGCTGTTCAAGACTTCATGGTCGTCTTGGCTTGCTGATCTTGTTTGGACCCATTTATCCCATGTGGTGCCCTGGCATGTAAAAACGTGCTTGAGGAGGAAAGTCTGTGTCAAAAAGAGCAAAGCTGAGGTAGCTAGCCGTGCCGTGTATCCGCCCCCCCCCCCCCCCGCGAAGACTTGTTCCACGGACAGCTGATTATGGAATCCGTGACATGGCCAAGACTTACGGCCCAGGAATGTTGAGCAAACTTCTTGAATCGTCCCATACTAGGGCCGGCATGGTCAAGACGTCGTAGTCGTAATCGTAGTCGAGGGTAGTGGAGTCGATACCGGACAGATCAGCAACTGGCCAGAGAGGAAACACGATGCTGTCCCTGGGACATACAAAGAGGAGGAGAGTGGACGGCAAGATTCACGCGCCAAGGGTCGATACGACTCGGGCAATGCGACGCACGAACGCAGGCGTAGCTGTCAGCTTGGACAAAACTCTTCAAGAGCACCTTCGGAAGAGCCGACGACGAAGAAACTGCATCTTGCTCGTGTTGAAGGCAAGCTTTGGGTGCTGGGGGATCCGGGCGTTCAAGGCTGAGGCTGAGTCGCCATGTCTCATAGTCACGACCGGAAAGGCTGTCACACGTGTAAGGTAAGGTGATTGTCACGCAGACCCATGGGGATGCCACGTGCAATGTTGATATACATGGATGTTTTTAAATTTAACGGAGGTATGAATATTTGTGTGTGTGTCGATGTAGATGTACGCTTATGCAAATATATGTTTGTATTGATGTACATTCAACGTATATAATGCTATAACGGCATGTTTGTAGAACAGACGTATGTTGAGGTAAAATAAATGTATACTTGCGTGATACGCATTCACTTGTAAATACTTTGGAAGAGTCACGTCCATACAAGAAACGCAGCGGACATCAGTGGTGTGATCCACGGTCAGCGGCAAAGTCTGTCAACCCTCTACAGTATATATTGTAAAATATCGGACGTCGATTACCTCGTTGATAAAGATTACTTTCTCTTGGTTTATTCATAATATTGAACATTATAAGATATCACACAACGGCCTTACTTGAGAGATAAAAGCAGGAAGCTACGGTCCTCCTTAGCTGGCCTGCCTTCGCGTACAATGTCCACACAACAATGTAAATGTTCGTGAATCACACCGTCGGGCCCGTACATGCGCAACGCATCCGACAAAAAAAAAAAAAAAAAAAGTTAATCAAGTTCATCCACACAAATGACTCTTCACGGTCGTCCCCTCGGGCAACTCAAAATGCGTCACCACGCCCGCCCAACTCTCCTCGCTATAGCCCTCCTGGACCTTCTTACACGTGCTCAGACCCCACTCCGTCACCCCGAGCATCAAGCAGCTCTCAAACATGAAAGCGCAGCTGCCGGAGCCGACTTTGACGGGCCGGAGCGCGGCCTGCCGGGCGGCCTCGTGGCTCTCGGCGTCGGGGCCGTGCCCGCTCATGACGTTGTGCAGGGAGGCGCCGCCGGGGACGAAGCCGCCCGCGCCGCCGCGCTTGGCGTCGTACCCGCCGCAGATGAGACCCATGAACTCGCTCATGGTGTTGCGGTGGTACCAGGGCGGGCGGAAGGTGTCCTCGCCGACGAGCCAGCGCGGCGGGAAGATGACAAAGTCGGCGACGGCGGTGCCGGGGACGCAGGACGGGGCCGAGAGGACGGTGAAGATGGACGGGTCCGGGTGATCAAAGGAGATGGTGCCGATGGTGTTGAAGCGGCCGAGGTCGTACTTGTAGGGGTAGTAGTTGCCCTGCCAGGCGACCACGTCAAAGGGCGTGTGGGCCTGCGTCGTCCGGAAGAGCCGCTGGTTGAACTTGACGGTGACGACGTGGCGGCCGGGCCCGTCGTGGGCGGTCGCGCCGGCGTCCTCGGTGAAACTGGCGACGGGGGTCATGAAGTCTCTCGCGTTGGCGAGCCCGTTGGATCCAATGGGGCCCAGCTCGGGCAGGTTGAAGTGGCCCTCGTACAGCTCGAGCGCGAAGCCCCGGGCGGGGGGCGATCCCGGGCCGGCAAGACGAACACGGTACTTGATCCCGCGCGGGATTACGGCAATCTCCATCGGCCTCACGAGCAGCCAGCCAAGCTCGGTGCGGATATCCAGGTCCCCTTCCTGCGGCACAATCAACAAGTCGCCATCCGCGGAGTAGTAGGCTGCGTTTTCGTCCATGTCCCTGCCCGCCGCGTACACGTAGATGCCGAGGCCCTGCTTCCGCGCCGCATCTCCATTGCCGGCAACAAGCCGCATGCCTGAGACGAAATCGCGTTCGCGGCTGTCGTCGTGGCTGAAGGGGTCCCATCGCAGCTGGTTGGGGATGTAGTGCATCTTTGGGGCGCTCTCCTGAGTCTCCTCCGTCCTCGCCCGCTCCGGGCCGGTTCCCTCGGACGCGGGCTGGAAGGGCGGATGCGCACATGACGGCAGAATGCGATACAGCCACGTCTGTTTGTTGTCGTGTCGGGGCGCCGTGAAGGCCGTGCCGGACAGCTTCTCGGCGTAGAGACCGAAGCGAGGTTGTTGCGGAGAGTTGTGGCCGATTGGCAGCGCGCCCTCGACGGCTTCGGATCTGATCCAGAGGCCATCTAGTCAGTTGAGAGGAAGGAGGGGAGGCCTGAGTTGAGTCTCAACAAAGACAGGGTGAGTGAGTGAGAAGGATAAAACTCACTCAAAATGGCTATTAAAGCCATGCTGATACCGGTACTTCTCCTTTGTACCAAAGTCCGTGACAGGCATGTTCATATATCTCCCGCGGGCGCCACAAGACGGGAGGAGAAAAGAGGGGAGAGCCGAGACTCGAGACTCAAGACCCGAGAGGCAACAGGCAACAGGCAACAGGAGGGATTGCGGCAATAAGCGCGATTCAAAATGGCCAAGGAAAAGATCTGCCAGCAAAGAAAGAAGGTAGGAAAAAAAAAATCCGTCGTCACTTGTGAAACGCTAGACCAGAGGCCAGCAATCTTGCCGCAAAAGCAAACATCCGGACGGCTCATGCATTAACAAACGTGGCCGATGAGGCGCCCTCGAGCAGTCCTCGGCTCCTCGCAAGTCTTCATCGGCGGGCAGCTGCATTTCCGCGGTGGGGGCGATTTCCGCACAGCTGCGGCGGAAGATGCGGGCGTCGGCCCGAGAGTAGCCGCGTTCCATCCCATGTCAGCGAGGGCTGGGCTGGTCTACTGCCAACAGGCCGCCGTGCACACTGCCGTGTACGCTAGATTCTTTTCTATCGTATCCGCTACGATCCACTACTCCCTTATGCCCACGTCATTTGGCGTCATCACGACGTCGACGTCGGGCCGATTTGTATGTCGCCTACAGTAGTCAAAAAGCAGGAAGCAAAGAAAAAAGAAAAATGGCATCAGGACATGATGAATGATAAGAGAACAAAAATAAACCAGACAAGCTCAATGTCACGCACGGAGATCTGCAGGGCCGTCGCGTGGACAGAAAGGGCACAATGGTAACATGCCGTTTGCCGACGGGACTGGATGGCGAAGGAAGTAGTAGGCGGGACCTGGTTGATACTAGTCCGACCACAGGTTGAGCGGAAAATTCTCTGTTGAATTGTTCAGTGCCCATGACCAACGGCATCTGAGTCGGGAAGGAGCGAGGAAACAACTGAAAAAGAGATGCATCTAGCCATCGCGTATACATGACCCCCACCGACAATATCTCGTCGCAATATCCCCAGCGCCGACTTGCAACGAAACCAGCAAAGCCAAACAAGACAAGTCTACAAGGAATAATTGGAACAGATATCAAGGTTGTGATGAAAGAGATTCATCACTCGTCCTCCTTCTTGCCCTTCTTCTTCTTGTTGCCACCTCCGAAACTCGTCGTCGCGCTGGGTTGGGACTGGAGATGGACAACCAACCGTGTCCATGACTCTTCCTTGTCCCATTCGAAGCCAGCCAGATATGGCTTGTCGAGCTCGTCATCAGCCTGCCAGCCGTTAGTCAGCGTCTATTCTTCAATCCACCGACTCCAAAATCAAACGAGTTGGCGTTTGCAAAATTACAGATTACGCACTCGCTTCTTGTATGCCTTGTGAATGGCGTCCAATGCATCCTTGATGGTAACACCCTTCATATTCCGGGCTGTCACTTCCATGCCCAATGGAAAATGCAAATCGATCTTTTTCACAGGAGGAGTTGTCAACGGCAGCTTCAATATAGCGGGGTCTTCCACCGTTGTTGAGCTTTTGTTGATTTTCCTGTTGATGACACGCGTCAGTGATGAACGTATAGAGAAGCCGAGGATAAAAGCAAATGGATCTTTGTTCTTTTATCGGAGAATCTTACCAGCCCGTTTTCTGTGTCTCATAGGCAATTTGCAACTCGATTCCTTCCTTTTCTGTGAAGGCCGATTAGCATATGGCTCTACGACATGCCTCTCTGACGCGTCGAGTACAGAGCTCAGGCGACAGGTCAAAGTAACGGGGACAAAAGAAAAGAAGGAAAGAAGAAGAAAAACTTGCCGAGGTCATTGATATTCATGACACCAGGAGCGCTGGAGCTTTGCCTCCTATGGCCCTTCTCCTTGGGCGGTGACGATGACAGGCCTTGGACAGCGGAGTCGACCTTGGTAAGCGGTTCCGACATGTTTTCTCGTGAGTTGTATGGTTTATTGGAAGGGGGCTGTATGCGGAAATGTTCCAGATGGCCAATCGACAACTGCCATTTCCATTAGTTCAAGAGCAGGGTACGTTTGGGAAACAAGGGATTGCCGTAGTATGAGAGCGAAGCCGGTTGTTGGATGGACGAACCTTTTGCCCATAAGCCGAAGTGTTGGTAGATGAAGATGAGATTCAATGGGAGGTTTGACAAAAGGTAACAGCTTGGTGATGAAAGGAGGAAAGAGCAGAGAGAAAGAAGGGGAGGGAAAAAAGGAGGGGGGGGGGGGGATAGCTATTTGTTCTCGGACAGCCTTCGGTGCTCGCAGCTCACGGCGAACCAGTTGTTCCTAGTGCCTTTTTACTGTTTCGCCAGAGCGGGCGGGGTAAGTGCCGTGTACCGTCCATTTCTATGACAGCACAAAGCGAAGCAAGGTATTGGGACATTGCCTCTCTCGATCGCGTGACCAGAGGCAGTGGTTGGCATGGGATTCCCGACGCATCACTTCAAGTCGGTACATGTCTGTATACAGTGTGCACACGGCCGTGACCCCGGCTGGGCCGGACTTGGGTCTGGACTCTGGATTCCGAGGGTTGAGGGCCGCCGAGTTTTGTGGTCACAGACACTCCCCAGGAGCCATGCCCGGGCATTAATGAATAATGAACTGCGACGTCACTTCAGCAGACTGGAAAGCTGCCAAACTAGACTTTGCCAGGTCAATACCAGCCAGGACCATTCGATTTGGACTCCTCGTACTCCAATCACTTCGAGGTTGGCACTGTGAGCAATGTAAGCACAGTGAGCAGCGCAAGCACTGTGAGCACGGTGGGTACTGTGGAGCCTGGTGTTATCAAGCTCCTACCGCCTTTAGCTTAACTGGAGGGAGCGCTTTAGAGCCGCGTTGCAGCTTAGCGCCGCACCTGCAGCAGCTAACTTGCGATCTTCTGGGGTAAAAATTCCGGGGAAGCCTGTCATTGACCCACCGTTGAACCTGTGCTGAACTTGCCATCCTGAAGCTGGCTGCGAGGAGCCAACAATGCCCCTACCGGGATGGCGGTCGACAGAGCATTTCGCATCAATTTGCCAACTTCCTGCGGTTCCCGCGCGTCGTTGGAGTCTCTGATGGGGAGCAGAGAGAGATGGTGGTGGGAAAGGGGTACCTGTTCGGCAGGCAGGCAGGCAGGCAGGCAGGCAGGCAGGCAGTGGTTCCTAGAGTGACGACATGGAAAGACATGGAGGGAAGTGTCACTGTCACGTGACATGGTAGATAGATGGCCTCCTCCCGTTATCGCATGATAGTGGGGGATTGACAATCCTATAATACTTAATATACCCTTACAGTTAGTAGTAATTATATATTTATAATTATACTAAAACTAGAACTAAAACTAGAACTAGATTTTTATTAATTTTATTACTATTATTATATTTTACTTTATTTTTTAGTTAATATTAAAAGAAACTCTTATAAAAAAATAGATTTTAAATATATAGAAATTATATTAATTTATCTAAGCTAATAATATTAGTAGTATAACTTATAAGTAATAATAATTAATTAAGTATTTAGTTATTTAATTTTATTTCTTTTATAATAAGGATTTTTATAATTTTTTAGTTAAATAAGCTAAAAATTATAAGAAATTTAAAAGATTTTTATATAAATAGAAAAAATTAGTAGTATAATTTATATTAGTTTATATATAATTAATAATACTTAAGCTAAAACTATTTAAAATATAATTATAATAAAAACTAGAACCTAAGTAATAGAAGCCTAAGTAATCTTAGTTATATAAATTATAAAAATATTATTTAAAGCCTTTATAATTTATACTAAAGAATAATATATAATTTACTATAAATTAATTATTTTTTAGTCTATTTTCTATAAATATTAATATAACTTTTATAGAATTATTAGGAAAAAAATTATACTAACTATAGTTAGAAATAAATATTATCCTTTATATATCCTTACTATAATTAAAAAAGTCTTAATAAAAAATATAATTAACACTAAAAATAAAAAAAAGTAAACTATTAAAATAGTATTATAATTTTATTATATTACTAAACCTATTTTAATAAATTATATATTTACTATTATTATTATTACTATATAAGGATATTTTAAAATCTATAGAATTTTTATTTTTATAACTAATATTTACTTACCTTTAGTAATTATTTTTATTTTTATTTCTATTAAATATAGCTTTTTTTTTAATATTACTTAAAAATAACTATAAACTTTAAATAAATAATAATATAGAGTTATAAGTATTATTAAAGAATAAGGATAATATTCCTAATAATACTAAATAGCTAATAAAATTTATAGTATAAATCATATAATTCTAAGCTTAAATATATTAAATGTTAATAGCTATATTAATAAATTAGGAATTATAAATATTAATATTAGTTTTACTTATAGTAGTACTTATATTAACTATAATAGTATAATTATAATTAAAAATAGCTAATATTAGGTTTTTTAATTATAAAGTAAATAATAAAAAAGGCTAAGAAATTATAATTAATAGTAAATTTATAATAATAATTTATAAATATATATTAGTATTTATTTAATATTTAGAAAATATTATAGCTAGTTAATTAAAGTAAGCTATAAAGGAAGTATAGATTTCCTACTTAAGGGGCTAAGCTTTAAATTAGTATAGCTAGCTTCTTATAACCTTAAAATAAGAGATACTCTAAGAGATATTATTAAAAATAATCTAAAATTATCTTATAAAA
>AFRA01001199.1:0-12282 GCA_000223055.1 Claviceps fusiformis PRL 1980
TATATATATTACTTTTATAAAAATACTAATGATATTTTTAGTAAATTTATTTATTTTATTATTTTTTTAAAGGTTAAGTAAAGTATTATTTTTTTTAGTAATATATATCATTTAACTTATAATTATTATTTTTAAAACCTTACTTATAATACTTAAAAGAAATATAAATTATTAAATATTAATATATTATATTTTTATAAAACGTTTCTTAAATATATAAAGAATAATAACCTTTACTTTTTAAAATAAAGCTAAGCAGTATTTAATTTAATAATAAATATTAAAAAAATATATAAGTATTTTAATTAAAAAAGTAATTATAAGCTTGTAAAAACTCTATTAAAAGCCTATTAAACTAAAGTAATTTTTAATTAGCTAGGTTTTTAATAATAATAATAATTTTATTTTAAATAAATTCTTTAAAAATAAAAAATAATATAATATTAAGTTAAGCTTTTAGTATTTTTAATATATTATTAATATAAGCTCAATATTTACTTAAAAACTTTTCGCGAATTTGCCTACACCATAGTAGCGACGCAGAACTAACTCTAAACCTCTTAAAAAGTACAGAAAAAGAATTACTATATCCATTTTACCCTATCTTTAATAGCATATTAGTACTAGAGCATAGGCGTAGTAGATAAGGTAATGCTAATAGATATTAATAGTAGGAATTATAGCTTTATATAGAGCTACTACTACTTACTTATAGAATAGGGCAGCTTTATATTAATAGTACCTTAAGTTACTCTTATACTATTACCTATATATAAGTAAATACTAAACTACCTTATTATTAAATATAATAAAATAGCTAAACTTATACTAATTATAGTGCTAAAGAGTATATAAAATATTATCCTTTATATTAATAATATAGCTTTAATATATACCTAATATAGCCTCCTTATACCTTAAACTTACACTAAAATATTAATAAAATTAACTTTACTATTACTTAATAAGCTTATTATAGTTAAAAACTTAGAAAAAGTTATTAAATAAGTAATAAAGAAAGCTATTAGCGCTAAGAATATAATAGCCCTAAGCTAAGCTAGTATTACTATTAAAAGCACTATCTAACTACCTATTTATTAAATTTAGGCTATAATAGTAGTAGTATTACCTTATATTTATTATAAAACTATTATTAAAAGTAGTATAATAGCTAAAGCTATATAAAACTACTTACCTAAAGAAACTATTATAGCTATTAACTAAGCTACTAATACTAATACTACTATAGTAGTGTATTACCTTTATAGTAGTAACACTATAATTATATTTTAAAATATAGTAAAGCTTTATATTAATAATATAGCCTAGGTTAGCACTGCTTTTAGACTAAAAGTAATGCTAAACTAATATATATTTAGTATTATTATTAAGGGCTTCTTTATATACTATATATAGAACTAAGGGAAGAATAATATTCTTTAAAATATAATTATAACTAATAAATAGGGTTTAGTAAAGGTTATAGTATAGAAGCTATATAGTACTATAACCTAATCCCCTTTAATTATTACTATTAATAGAGTTAATATAGTAAATAGGCTATATTACACTAGAATTATTTATAAAGCTAAAATATTTAAAGCTAAGCTTTATAATAACACTATCTATCCTTAATAATGCTTTAAATACTTTAAATTTAGCTATATAGCTACACACTATACATTACCCCTATAGTATAGCTACTATATATTTAGTTAGTATAAAGAGGGTAAATAATTATGCCTAGCGCTATTAGAAGCTATATAGAAACGCTATATTAACTACTTAAGACCTTACCCTATATAGTCTTATATATATAATATTATAAATAAATAATAGAACTATATATATACTATATACTTAGTATAGCCCCTAGCCTTTACTAAACCTTTAATACTAAAGAAAGATAGTTAGATAGAGGTATTTAGTTATAGCTAAAGGAGAGATATAAGTAACTTATTATTATAAGAGGCTTTACTATAAAAGTAAGTTAGTAAACTATATACCTACCTTCCTAATACTTAACTAAAATTAATATAGTAGTTATAAGCTACTATAAAGGCCTTTCTAAGTTAATAACCTATAGCTACTATAGCATTAAATAAGCTAAGCCTAACCTAATACACTATATAGAGTATATAATAAAGGTTATATACTAAAATATATAAAAAAAAACCTACCTTATATATTTAGCATTAGAGTCTTAACCTAAAGCTAATATAATAGTAATATAGAAGCTAAGAACTATAAATAGTAAACTACTTAACCTTAGCCTTAGCTGCTTTTAACTTACTGCTTAGGGTAGCTATATTATAATTTATATAAACTACTAGTATAGGCCTAGGGTATAGTTAATATATATAGGTAAGGACTAATACTTAATAATATTAGTAGGATATTATATTTACTTAATATATTCCCTAACTTATAAACCTAATTAAATATTACCCCTTATTAACTTTATAGTAGCCCTACCTTTAAACTATAGTGTTTTTATAAAAGATTTTAACTAGTATTACTTACTTTAAAACTATTATAGCTAAACTTTAATAAAAAGTAATATATTTTTAGTGCTAGTAATATAGTAATAGCTTAAACTTATAATACTATAGGGTAAAGTAACTTAAAGAATATAAAGTAAAAGGAATAGTATTATTAACTATACTTAGGTTACTTATAATATAAAAGCTAAATTTATAAGGGGACTAAACTTTACTAAATCTAACTATATCCTATAGCTTATCTATATTAGCACTAGCCTAAGGCTATATAGTAACTACTTGCTTTATTTTAAATAGTTATATATAAAAAATAACCTTATAGTAGCTAAGGTAGTAATATAGTTCTACTATAACCTTACTAAACCTTTACTTTAAATACCTATAGAAATTAATAGCTATATAGAATAGATAATAGCTAAGCTTTAATTTATTATAGATTTAGTAGTTTTAAGGAAACCTTAAGGTAGCTTTAAGCTAAATTTATAGTAAAATTACTATACTAAAGAAGCTACCTAAAATATAAAGAGAGCGTTAAAGTAATAGTAAATATCCTATACTAAAGAGAACTAGTAACTTACTACTAATATAGCCTAAATATAGTACTAAACTATTAGTAATAAAAGGTATAGTTTTTAGTGCTTTACTATTAAGGTAGCTACTACCTATAAAGAAAGCTTATAAAAACTTAAACACTAGGTATAGCTTTATAGTAAACTATTATTAAAATAGTAGTAAATCCCTAATCTTATTTAAAGTAAGGGTATAAATGCTATAACTACTAAGTTATATTAAGAAAAAGTAGCTATACTAGCTAACTACTTCTTCCCTTTCTTTTAAGCTTAACTTAATAATATACTAAAGGATTTTAATAATTACCTTAATACTATAATATTTCTATTAAAAAACTATTTTAATACTAATAAAATCTATAGTATTATTAAAAGCCTAGCTAGCTAAAAGGCGCTAAGACTAAATAAACTTTTAGTTAGTTACCTTAAAGTATATAGTAAGCTACTAGCTAAGACTTTTACTTACTTATTTAATATATACTATTATATTAGCTACTACTTAGCTTTATTTTAGTAAATAAAAGTAGTTATTTTTTATAAGCTAGGTAAAACCTTAATAGAGTAGTATAAAGTAAGGGCTTAGTGCTTTATTTTACTTTTTAGTATTATTAGTAAAGTAATAAAGGTAGTAGTAGTAAGTTAGCTTACCTTTATAGCTAAATTAAGTAGTATATTACCTAACCTATAAATAAGTAATAAAGTAAATAAGTTAATAGAAGTTATACTAAGTATTTTAGTAGAATTAGTATATATAGTATAGCACTATAGTAGTATTATATTACTGCTTTAACTAAATATATTAATAGCCTTTAATACTATTTACTATAAGAGACTAACTTATACTTTTATAGCTATTAGAATCTCTATATAGATAGTAGTGTAAACTTACTTCTTTACTACTAAATATACTACTAACCTTTATTTTAATAATAAATCTACTAGCTCTTTATTTATAACTATAAGTATACTATAAAGGTTTTTAATTTTCCTTATTCTTTTCCTACTTTATATTACCTCTTTATATACTAAGCTTTAAGTAGTATATTTTATACTTATAATAAGCTTTTTTAATAATATAAATATATTTATATATAGGTATATAGTAAAGGAGATATAGAATTACCTTAAGGCTATTTAAGTAATTTACTAAGAATAGTTCTAAGAATTAGGTCTTAAGTTTAATTTAGGGAAGAGTAAACTTATATACTTTACTAAGTAGTGTATAGTAATTATATTATTAGTCTAACTTAGTATTAATATAGTGTAACTAGTTTAATCTACTTACTTCCTTAGAGTATAGGTTTATTATAAGCTTTACTAGAAAGTATACTAAAGTTAAGTTAAGTTAAAACTAGTGTAGTAGTAGCTTATACTTATATTACTAGTAGCTTTAACCTAGGGATACTTATTATATAATATATAACTTCTATATATATAGGTTATTTAGAGTATAATTATATATAGTATAGGATTACACTATACCTTTACTAAAGTTAGTAGTAAAGTAAAGAGTATAGCTAAGGTATTTGTTTTTAAATAAACTAAATACTTAAAAATAATAATTAATATATTTAAGGCTATACTATATGCCTTAGTTAAAACTAAGGTAGCTATAGCCCTAATTAACCTCTACCTTAATTACTATTTACTTTACTTTTACTAATAAATAAAAGCTAATAGAATAGCTAAGCATATCTATAGCGCCTATGCTATAATAATAGCTTAACTTAGATATAAACTAATATGCTAAGGGTATAGCTGCCTACTACCTTTAAATAACTACCTAAACTATATACTATTTCTAAATTAACTTTATAACTACTTACTAAAGCTTTTTTTAACTAAAGCACTTACTTTAAAATAAAAGAACTACTAATACTAAAAGTAGGCTACTATATAGGCATACTAAACTTATATTAATTATATAGTAGTAAAGCTTAACCCTAACTTTACCTTTACTACTAAAGTTATTTACCTTTACTTAGGCCTTACTAAATATAAATTTATAGCACTTATATAAATATATATAAAATAAATTAGGCTTAATGCCTTTCTTTTTTACTAATGCGTTTCTAAAGTAGATTTACTAATATATAGCTATTAGGCTAATAATAAGGACTATTACTATATTTTACTATTTTATAAGAATTTTAATTACCTTTACTCTATTAATACTAGTATATACTTAATATATAACTAATATAAAGTTAGGGAGGCGTTAGAATATAATAGGCTAGTAACTATACTTATAAAGTAGCTTATATTAATAAGGTATATCCCTTAATTCTAACTTATTAAAAGTCTTTAAAATTAATAAGCTAAAGATACTAAAGAACTAATAAGAAAAGGCACTTAGTATAGTATAGGTATAGAAATGTTAGGGAACTATGTAGATATTATAGCTAAAATGTATTATTATAACGTATAACTTATATTTACTAATATATAAAAAATGGCGGCCTAAGAGACAATGAAAAACAGGCGCAACGCTCCTACGCCAGCCCTGGGCCTATGCCCTGTCGCCCCCCCCCTCCCCCCCCCCCCTCCTCCTTTAGGTTATCCTTTACCTCCACTGTTACGCAGCCCTGCGCAGCCGCTGCGCTAAGCCTGCGGACCTCCTGTAGAATCTCTCCTAAGCTGTAATTGGCCTGGCTGTAGGTGGGTTAGCGGTGGTAGCGCGTTAAGAAGGGAATGGTACTTACCCTAAGTGTAATAATTAATTTATTTATAAGGGTGGGTGGTATCTTTAATGATGCTATAGTTAGTTAGGGGCGGCGATAGGGTGGCGCTGCTGTGAAAATAGGAATAGGGGTATACTTATAATAGAGATAATAGATAAAGAAGGAAGGAAGAAGAGAAAAGGTTAGAGATAAGGAAAAAAGGGTATATATATCTCTCTCTTTCTATTACGTAACTAATAGTTAGCTAATAGCTAGTTTAGTAGTAATTAGCTACTAGTTAGTGTAATTAATACTATAAAGATATAGAAGCTAGAGAAAGGTTTTAGGTAAAGGGGTAGTAGCCTAGGGGAATTAAATAGGGACTAGTATAGAAGATAGACTAAGCGCTTAAGGCAACTTACTATAACATATAAACCACCCCTAAGGGTATTCTATAGCATTACTATGCCTTTACTAACCTAGTTTACTTCCTATTCCATACTATACACTCTCTTATAATACTAGTTAAGTTTAGCTAGCAATGTATCTCTTTCTATAGTTAGAACTAGCATAGAGCCACTATAGCTCCACTGCAGAACTTAAATAAAGGCTGTATATAGGTTTTCCCCCCTATACTAGGGATTTTCCTATATAGTCTTAGTAGCAGTGGTACTAGAATTAGGCCAACAGCCTAATTAGTGTATTAAATTAAATTAAATTAATATAAGCTATTAAAGGAAGAAAAAATAAATAATAAGTATTATAGTTTTTTTACTATAAAAGTTAATAATAATGATTTTATTATATTTATAATAAAAAAATATTAAAATTTAAAAAAAAATAAGTAAAAGGCTATTATAAAAATAAGCTTAGTACTTAAGATTTTATAAAGTAATATTACTAATAATTATAAACTCTATTAATTGTTATTATATATTATTTTTTTTAAATAACTTAAGCTTATATTATTTTTATATTAAATATAACTTGTTAATTAGTATTAATATAATTAGCTTATTAGTATTTTTAAGCTTATTTAGTATTGTTTATAGCTTTTTTAACTTTAATATTTTATTAAAATTACTTATAAATACTATTATAATAGTAGTATAAAGTTATAAGCTATATAATTAACTTAAGTTTAAATATAATTTATTTAATAATAGTTTTTATATTAATTATTATATTAAGTTATTTCTTGAAAGCTTTATATTAAAACTAATATTTAGCTTTTATAATAGTTATATTAATATTTATTTTCTTTTAGTAATATAAAGGAGTTTTATTATTTATTTAGTTTATACTAATAATAATGTAAATAAGCTATAAAATATAGTTAGATTTAGGTAGATTTAGGCTACTAAGGAACTTAATAGGGAGGTTAGGGGTTAATTAAATATAGTTAATAGTGCTGCTTTATTTACCTAGGGAGTGCTAGGTTATCTCCCCTTTGGGCGTAGCGAGTCCGAGTCGCTACCGAGTTGTGAGCGCGAACAGGGTAGCGCAACCTTTTAGTACTTTAAATATAAAAAAGAGATTACTTTTTATAAATATAAAAAGTAAAAAAAAAAAAAAAAAAAGAATTAAGCTTTTTATTTCTTAATATTAAGCTTTATTAAGCTAAATATATACTTTATAGTATTAAATTCTTTGTAAGGTAACCTTAAAGAGAAAGAAATCCCTTTAAAAAGAATTATTAGGTATCTTAAGGTATAATTCTTACTAGGAGATATAATTATAAAAGTAAAGATAGTAATATACTATTTTACACTCCTTTAAAAAGCTAAATATATAAATATATAACCTAATTACTAAATTAAATTATAAAATATACTTTATTAAAAAGCTTTATAAAATAATATTAATGAGGTTAAAGGACTAAATATAATTTATAATTTCCTTTAAGTAATTAAAATATATTTTAAGCCTTTTTAAGTAAAAATAAAGCTTATAAAACTTATAAAATACTTTAATTCTTTTTTTAAAGGAATAATACTATAAAGTTTTATTAATAAATTTATAAAATACTATAAGGTAATTTAAACCTTTAAAACCTTAACTAAAAAAGAAGTCTTTATTATATTATGTATATAGTTCTATAATAAAAATAAAAGTAAAGCTAAAAAGGAAATAAAAAGCTATAATTATTTATATAGAAAAATAGTTAAAAGGTATATATAAAAGCTAAAAGAATATAAGGTTCTATACTAAGCTATTATAGGGAAAGAGACTAACCTTTTCTATAAGCTAATAAAAAATAAACTTAATAAAGCTAAATAAAGCTATAAAAGCTTTTATTAAAAGACTCTTTATATTAATATTAAAAAAAATAAATAAGCTAAGAAAGTGTTATAGTGATTTAAAAAAAGCTTCAGGAAAGGAATGTTTTTAAATAAATTCTTAACTTTAATTTAGTTAATATAAAAAACTACTAAAGGTAGTTTTTATAAGCTTGAGGTATAAGAAGTATATACTATTAAAAAGTACTCTTTTTAATAATTATAAAGTAATATATATAGTTAATAGTATTAACCTTCTAAAGCTTAAAATATTTAAACTTATTAAAAATAATTATTTTAAAGCTATAATAATATTCTTTTAAATTAATAAAAGAAAGATTTATATATTTAGAAAGATTTTAAATAGAAAAAATAATACTTAAATAGAAGACTTTATATTAATAAATATAGTAGTTATTAAGGGAATTTATATAAATATTATATTAAAGAGTTATTTAATAGAGACGGTTATATAGTATTATAAATTTAATAGTACCTTATGCTTTAAACCTATAAAATAAAGTATAATACTTATTAACCTTATTAAGAAGTATAATATTATATTTTTTAAATATAAGTCTCTTTATAATTGTTTAAAAATCTTTTAAAAATAATTTTATACTTTTCTTTCATTATATTTTTTCTAATAAAATTATATAATATATATATATTGTGACGGGGGGGAAAAGAACAGCACCCCCTAACTAGCTAGGTTAGGGACCGTTGGCAGCTGTTAGCGACTGCAAGCTAGTGCAGTTATAAGGTTGTCGGCTGGCCGGCAGTTATTGGAAGAAAGAAAAAGGAAGAAAAGAGAAGAAAAGGGATCTAGGTCATCGGAATAACGGTCCGGCACCAAAAAGAATAATAGGGATCCAGGTCATCAGAATAACGGTCTGGCACTGAAGAGAATAATAGGGATCCAGGTCATCGGAATAACGGTCCGGCACTAAAGCTAATAATAGAAAAATCCAGAATATTGAATAAATTATATCATAATTCAAGGCCTAACACCTAGCTTATAGCTGCTAATAGCTGTAAGCTAGCTATAAGTGGTTAAACTTTTTAAAGGTTTAAGTATAGGTTGTCTTTCTATCTAAGAATTTAGCAATTTGCATTGCTTATATACTGGATAGAAGTCACGTGCCCGCAGTTGCTAACAGCTGTCAGCTACGCAGCTGCGCGGCTGCGCGGCTGTCAGAAATACAGGGACGGGGGACTTTCCCCCCGACACAATATATAGCTTATAGCGCTAGTATTCTAATAAAGACCTAAGCTTACTATATATTAATAAAGAAAAGATTTAGTATTTATAATTTAGCTACTTTAATGAAGATACTTTAAGTAAGCTTACTTTATATATAAGGGGTATATAAATTTTAGAAATAAAGTATAAGAACTATAGTACCTATATACCTATATATACTAAATATATAGTCTTATAAAAATAACTAAAAAGATAGGCTTTTAAACCTTTTTAATATATTTATTAAAATCTTTAAAATTATTTTAAAAGCTTTAATAGTATAAAATAATTATTTATTTTTAAAGATAAGTATAGTAAAATAATATAAATATATATACTTGTGATGGATTCGAGCTAGAGGCTCGGATCCTTAGCGAAACAGGAGAGGAGCATGTAAGGAGAATATGAGGTGACCCACCTCACCTAGAGGGCAAACCCTACGAGCACACATTGTATATAAACTAGACACATAGGGGAGGGGGATAGTAGCCTTTCCTTTCTCCTTATAGATAATAATAACTTTATTGACACTAGATTGCAGTCGCCATCTAGGCTAGTCCATAACAATACTCTTTAATAAAACCCTTAAAATAGTTTTTAATATATTAGTTTACTTTAAATAATAAGTATTAAGGTAATTTAAACTTTTAATCATAAAATATAGGTAAAATAATAAAAAAGTGGTTATTTTAAAGTAAAGCTATATAGTATTTTAAGTATAAATATAATTTAAAAGTATAAAATTAAAGAGCCTTTTATTATATATTTATAAGCGAAATAAAAATATAGAAAGAATAAATTAAATAATTATAACTAAGTTTATTACTATACTTTCAAGTATAAGGCTTTTACTGAGTTTATATTTAAAAAGTATATAAGCTATAGCTTTTCTATATAATATTATTTTAATATAGTAATTTAAGTAAAAAATCCTTACTAAAATCCTTAAAAGCTAGTTTTATAATAATATATATTTATAAATAAAAAAGTATATAGTAAACCTAAGATTAAATTAAAGTAGCTTATATATATATAAATACTATACTTTTCTAATATTATAAAAGTATAAAGCTAATAAAAATAAATAGTATTTTAAAATAAGTTTTAAAGGCTATATTAAATATCTTATAAGCTATATAGCTATAAGAATTTATTATATATTAATCCCTTTATTAAAGAAGGTAATAATAATAAAGAATATAACCTTTAATAAAAAAGTATTTTATAACTTAGTAAAAGAAAGTATAAATATATAAATAGTTTTTAAGCTAAAAGTATAATTCTAAGCTTTATAAATAAATATAAAACTTAATAAAAAAGTTAAATTTTTTTATTACTATTCAAGTAATTATTAAAGGTATAATAAATATACCTAAAGAGTTTAAACTTAAGGGTAAAAGCACTTAATATAATAAAGCTTTTTAGCAAAGTATCTTTAAAGGCTTATAAATATATTTTTAAACTTTAAACTTTTTAAGTAATACTAAATTAAATAGTTATAAAGTAAACTATATATTAAAAAGAGGCTTTTATAAGCTTTAGTTATAAAAGCGAATAAAGCTTAGTAAATAAAGGTTAATAAAACCTAGTTAATCTTATAGTTCTAAAATAATTTATATAAAATTAAGGTAATAAAAAAAAACCTATTATAAAAGGTAAAATAACTATTTAAATATTAAATAAAATAAAAACTTATTATAATTATTTAAAGTATTTACTATATTTGATAATAGTATTATAAAGTTAATAAGAACTAGCTATTCTTTAAGACTTATAAAATATATTAATACTTTAATAATTTTTTTAAAAAAAAGCTTTTTACTATAACTAATAATATACTAAAGTGCTTAACTTTAAAAGCTAGAAAGTAAGGAATATATTTAAAACTAAGATATTTTATATAAAAGAAAACCCAATTATTACTTTATTAATTACTAATAACAATTAATATTAAGTTTATAGCTTAATTAGCTTAAGAATAAAGCCTATAATAATTAAAATATAAAACTTATATTTACTATAATTAATACTTCATATAATAATAAAAGTAAAGCTAAACTTAAAGAAAATATATAAGTAAATACTATTTATTAATCAAATCTTATAAAGTATTTAAAGAAGTATTATAAACCTATAAATTACTTAATATAAAAGTAATAAATTAAAGTAATAAAAAAAAATTATAAAGCTTAAGAAAAGAGATATATTAAAGTAAATTAAGTAATTATAAGTATAATTAAGGCTAATACTATTACAGTAGGTTTTTATATTTAAATTTAATAAAAAGGGAACTTTAAAGAGATATAAAGCTTAGATTTATATAAAAACAAACTTATATAAAAAGGCTATAATTAAATAAACCTATACTATAATACTTACTATATATAGTTTTAAAATATTTATAGCTTTAGTTATTAGGTTTAATTTTAAAATAAGGTAATTTAATATATAAAATATATTCTTATATATAAAATAAAGTATAAATTTAACATTAATAACATATAAGCTATTAAATGGTTTTAAAATAATGAAAAAATATATAGAATTACTTAAAGCATTATATAAACTATAAAATTTACTATGATTATAGTTTAAAAAGCTAAGTATAAAGCTTAAAAGACTAAAGCTGAAAGCTTACTTAAAGAAGCCTTATTTATTTTATAAAAAAAAGTATAATATATTTATAATTTTCTATATAAATAATATTAGTATAGCTTTTTATAAAAAATAATTAATTAATATAGAAAAGGTAATTTAAGGACTTAAAAGTATATATAAGCTAAAGAATAAAGGTAATATATATATATTTTTTTAAGTATTTAAATACTTTATAATAAAAAGAAATAAAGGATTTATTTAAACTATAAAGTATATATTAATAAAATTAAGGGAAAATTTAATTAAGTATATAAAAGATTTTTTTATTATTTTAATTTTAGCTATAAAGTATTAAAAGTATAAGAAAGAAGCTAATAAATAAACTATAAAAGTATACTAAGAGGAAATAAGGTTAATTCTCTATATAGTAAT
>AFRA01001200.1:0-12282 GCA_000223055.1 Claviceps fusiformis PRL 1980
AGAGAGAGAGAGAGAGAAAGCGGACAGGTCTCTCAAACAATGGCTTAGTAGCCACCCATGTCAAAAGCACTCTTTCGCGCCAGCGCCACCTACAAAAGAATTGGGGAGAGGGCCTCAGCTGTGGCAGGCAAGAAATCAAGAATGCGGAAAGTGAGCGAGCACAGGCTGCGAGGAGACAGACCACGTTTGGTCCAGTGGAATATTAGTCTGACATCAACAGTGATATTCATGTAAAATACCGTCATGGCGTGAATCCTTCCAAAGTAAGACGAAGCATTAAACGAGACGGCCCCCCCTTCCCTTCCCTTCTCAGAATATGTAGAACTATAGTACAAACCTCCGTCAGTGCCAAAAAGCTTCATTTCAGTAGAGAGAGGTGATTTCTTCCGTTTCCCACCCGAGTTTGGTTCCCCCTCACTTGTTTCTTGTCCTTCAAATCCCAATTCCCCTTGCCGGCGGACATATTGTCTTTCAGACCCCCATTTCTCTTCTTCTTCTGTTCTCTGCTTTCAATACCACCAACCGAACAAACTTGATAGCCGTCGTCTTGCGCCTCTACTTGCTGTCCGCTCCCTCAAACACGTTCAAGCCCAGACCATCTGAATCCAGCATCAGCCTGTTCTTTGAGCCAGACTCCTGCAATTGCTGCGCAATCAGACGAGCATTCTCAATCTTCTTGAGCTCAACATAGGCCTTGTTTTTCTTGACGGCCTCGCCGATGAGCTCAGCTGAGCGTGCCTCACCCTGTGCCTTGACCACCATGGCCTGCTTCTCCTGTCGGGCCTTGTCGACCACAAAGGCTGCTCGCTGGGCTTCTTGCTGCGCCACCTGTTTGGCCTCGACGGCGGCGGTGAATTCGGGTGAGAAGGCAAGATGCTAAGGCAGACGATTCATGTTAGTGGTCTTGATGCAACGACAGTCATGGGGAAAATTCCTAAAGAAAAAAAAAGGAAAGGAAAGGAAAGGACAAAAAAAAAACGGAGAGCAGCAGAGTCATACCGTGAGGGAAACATCATCGAGAAGAATGTTAAAACGAGCAGCTCGTCGAGCCAGATTATCCCTCACAAGCTTGGCCACCATCTCTCGCTGCGTAATCAGCTGGCTGGCATTAAACTGGGCAACCACACTCTTCAACACCTCGTTCACAATCGACGGCAGCACGCGCTCGTCGTAGTCGGCGCCCAGCGTTCTGTAGATCTGCGGAAGCGCCTCCACCTGCGGCCTCGACAGCACACGGCAGGTAATGTTGACCATCTGCAAGTCCTTGGTGCCCGTCAGGGAGGCCACGTTTCGGGGCTTGGCGCGCACGTCGTAGACGATGGGCGTCTCAAACCACGGGATGTTGATGTGCGTGCCCTCGTTGTAGATCTCCTTGCTCACGCCGCTTATCCTCCTGTACTTGATGGCGCGGTGGCCACCGTCCACGTTGAAGAGCGAGTTGGACAGCACCCACGCACCGCCGAGGAGCAGGGCACCACCGATGAGGGCTCCTCCGGACCCGCGAGGCAATTGCGGCGGGATACCACCGCCGGGTCGGCCGCCCGTTCCGCCGCGAGACTGCATCTGGCGTAGACGGCGCATGGCTTCTTCTTGCCAATTGTTCTGCCCGGACATGGTGGTTTGGAGGGATGCTCTCCAAAAAACAAAACAACGAAGAGAGGCGGAAAGAGACGTAGTTTTTGATTTGACCGGGAGTTGAAAGTCGCTTTGCACGAGGGATGCGAAAGGGCAGCGAGAAAATGAGAAACGAAGCCTGAGAGTGGATGCCGTTCGTCACGATTTGGGGCCGCTGCTTCTATGAGCCTGTCAGAAGAAAGCTTTCCAGGGCTGCTGGCCGGCTGCTGACTGATCCGATTTTGGGCGGGGCGAGAGCGACACGCTAGGCCAAAACAGGCCATCTGGTCCCTTCAGCCTTTTTCCTTTAGTGTCAGAAACTACTAGCGAATTATGGGCCGAAAATTTTGTGGAAGCAACTAGGGCAGAATGGCCGAGTGGTCTATGGCGACGGTCTCAAGCACATGAATATGTACTTTCGCATCTCACAGAAGCGTTCCGTTCACGAAAGTGGCCGGGGTTCGAATCCCCGTTCTGTCAGTCTCCATATTCATTTTTTTGCACTCTTCTTTTTTTTTTCCCCACTTTATTCCATGGAATATATGGCCAGCCTCAGCGCAAAGGCTCGCTCGCTCTTTACAGTCCATTCAAATCAGTGCTTCATCAAGGGAATAAGTTTAAGAAAGACTCGACTCATTCTAAGCAGCACTACCAATTCACTCTGTCACAACACATGTAGATAGACACCACGTAGAAAGCGCTCTCTCATATCTCATGATGGGCTTTTTTTTTAATCCACTCTCTTAGACTCGTAGTCTGTTGGTTGGACGGTAATTTGGGCATGTTTATATAGGTTTAGGTAAGAGGGTATTTCCATCCGTGGGCAAGAAGTAAATGCAAACAAAAGAAAAGAGGTAGAATAAAGAAGGAATAAATGACTAAAAGGGAGAATAAAAGAACAAAGAAAGGATATAAAGAGAGAAAGGAAAAATAAAAAGACAGAAAAAAGAAAGATGGGAAATAGAAACGAGAAAACGAACGAAAGAGAGAAAGTGGATAAAAACCAAAACCATCAAGGTATCTCATAGACATCTCGTCACTTCGTATCCCTCGCCTTTCAACGAGATTCGAAGCCCGACGCACACACAGCCTGGCCAAACGCCTCACAGATTCCAATACACACCATCCGCCAGACCACCCTTTCCGTTTTGCACCGAAAATATACATGCATGTTATCTGTACATGATGTTGGCGGAATTGTTTTCATGACAGACGACACAGAAACAGCCAAGCAACTCTTATTTTCTTGGAAAGATAAGACAAACAGCAAAGAACAAAGAACAGATAAATAAAAAATGTCTTGCGGCCTGTGGGTCTGGTCCTTCAATCTGCCAGTGCAGTGCGAATCACATGGCCCTCTCGTCCCGGCTTCCTCGCATATCCATTCAGCATTCGAAAGCCGGCCTTGCAATCTCTGCCCTCCTCCATCACGGCATGCACCCCGTCCAGACACTTCCCCGCTTCCTCCATGGCTGCGCCAGTGGTGACGGTATCGATGAGCCGCATCTCGCCGGCGACTTTCTCCATCTCGCATCGGAGGAGCCATCGTTCCCAGCTCCAGCCGCCGACGACGTTGCACACGTTGGCGATGTTGTCGCTGCTGCCCATGTCCAAGGCGTCGACCGGATGGGAGGATGACGACTTGTTTCCCCCGTTCTTCTCGACGGCATGCGAGGGAACATTGTCCTTGATGGGCGGTGTGGGAGGCATGCTCGTTTTGCGTCTGGCGCCCAGGGGAAGGCATATCCATGCGCGGCGAACTTGGTCGAACCCGGCGCGAGTGAGCCGGCCCAGCCACAGTCTGGACGGATTCGGATCGTAGCCGAGCGTCTTGAGTGTGAAGCCGAACTCGACGCTCTTGGCAAGGCCCAGCGGCCCAGCGTTGATGATGTCGGAGTCCATGATGGAGAATTCCAGATAGCCGCCGGGCTTGAGCACGCGCATACACTCGCGCAGGCAGCCGTCCCACTCGTCCTCGCCGTTTTCGCCAATGAATTTGAGGATGCCGTGGAGCTCACGGGCGGAGACCAGGTCAAACTGATTATCAGCAAAGGGGAGTTTTGTGAGGCGCTCTACCGCGACCTGGCGGTGATTCGGGGGGCCGCGGATGTTGGAGTTGGACATCTGGCGGATGGCTTTCGTGGTGACTGTGTAGATCTTGGTGTTTGGATACTGCAGCGCGCAGTGCCATGCCCAGTCGCCCGTCGACTGTCCGCCCAGATCGAGGATCCGAGCTCGATCACGAGAAGCCACGCCATCCACGCCGCCGGGCACGACGTGAGAAAGCCGAGACAATCTCTTCGTCACGGGCGCGGAGATGAGACGACCGCCGTTGAGAAATTTGAGCGCTGCCACGTGCCATGCCGGAATGGTCATCTGGTTCTTGGCCTCAAATTCTTTTTCTTTGCGTAGCTTCTCCGGGTCGTCGATGAGAATGAGGTCGCTGCGGACGACGTTGGCACTGAGTCGTTTTTTGGCGGACTGAGGGACGACGCTCAGCTGGTACTTGCCGAGCAGCTGGTTTCGATGCATCTCGCGAAGACCCGTGCGCTGCGCTTGGAGAGCTTCGAAGCGGGGTAGCTGCTGCACGAAGACGTCTCGAAGCTGCGCTCGAACGATGTAGTCTTGGAAAGACCGGTAATAGGCGGACTCCAGTCGGAAGAGTTTCGGCGGCAAGCGCTTGGGTTGCGAGGTCGTTGAGATGGCGATTGGAAAACGCACAACCTTGTTGTTGACTTGGAGGCTTTGGTCAATTTGAGCCTTGGTCTCTGACTCAGGCCTCAGCTCTGCAGCTTCATGCTCGGCGCCGTCGTCGTCGTCGTCGTCGTCGTCATCCGGGCATTCCTCGACGGTCTCTGGAGCAGCGCTATTTTCTTCACCATGGACGCCCTTGAGATAGGCTCGCTGCGCCAACAGCCAGAGCTCAGTGCGACCCAGATTAGACAGAGCCTCCTGTTGCTGCTTGCGTATGTAATCGGGATCGTAATCGACAATAATCTCGGTTAGGACATCGTCAGCCTCGTCAATTCCAGGCGACGCGGGCGCCTCCTTCATAGAGTCTCCAAAGTCGTTGGAATCCTGGTGCTGAACCACTGGTCTGGCCGTGGGCATGCCGTCTGTGAGATCGTCATCGTCATCATCTCGTACTTCAATGACCTGTTCAACAGGATCTGAAGAAAAGCCAATACTTTGATAGAAGCTCTCCGATGAATGGGGCCGTCTGGGGACTGGCGGAATTGAGGTATGGATATTCCAGGGGCACCGGTAAAACTGCTCCGCCGTGGTGGAAGTTGGCGGTGGCATATCCGCAGGAGATTGAGTCGGCAGGTGCCAAGCAGTTCTGGTTCGCGGAGACAACTCTGAGAAGAAGCATCCTGGGGATGGAATATTCAGTCCAGTCAAGTCGATAAGAGAGTGTCGGGTCGGGCTCGGCGCATAAATAGGTTCTTGGACCGTCTGAGAAGCGAAGCTGGTTACGACGCGCAGCGGTTGCTGTGACATTTCGGTGGACGGCTGGGGAACCGTCATGAAAATATCAATCACTTGAGACGGACGCTCATGGACGTCATCCTCTCCGTTGGGTAAGGCTTGCAGGGTTGCAAGCGCGTCAGGCTGAAGATGAACGCCTGTCCAGTCCTCCTGGGTCTTGTCGTCGTCATTTCCAATGACGGGAGTTGATGGCGCGCTCATAGCGGCTAGCTGCTCCGATGACAGACTGCCGTCAAGGGAGGGGGGCGCCGAGATGCCGAGGACATCCAAAGATTGTTGCTTTCCCATGAAGTCTAGTTGGGCAGGTGACATGGGAAGCTGCGCGGACGGCGTAATGGGCACTGGCGAAATGATTTTCTTGAAGTCATCGACTGCAGACCGAGGCTGCTCCAAACGATTGCTGGCATGGACTGGAATAATCAGACGAGTAGGCTGCTTCATTAACGACTGATTCACAACCTGATCGTGAGAGGTATGTGCAAGTGATATCTGTTGAAATTGTCTCGAGACGGCATCGTCGTCGTCCTCCTCCTCCTCTGAGACATCATAGATGTCCTCGAACTCAGTATTCTCTGTTGCAATACTGACTCGATTCCACATGTTCGTGGAGCTGGATGCGGGCGAACTACCGTCTTTTGATATGGACGAGGGTGATGACGGAAGGACAGGGGTGGAAAGGTAGTGAATCCCCCTCGGCGTTGGGAAATGATCGCTCATCGGTGACAACCAGGCCTCGATCTTCAAGAGCGACGAATCGCCTCGTCCCCTTTGCTGGTCCATAGCTGCGCTCCCCCCCCGCCCATCATCGCTATCTTCTTCAATTATAGGATTAAGTGCTATTTTTGGCCTTCGACCCAGCGAAGGCTCAAGAGGCTGGAGATTTCTTGGCGAGTCGTGGAGAGTTATCGCCATGGTTCGCTTGGCCGGACGTTATATCCAGATAACGACCGACCTTTTCTTTTTCTTTTTTCTGCTTTGGTTTTTCCCTTCCCCCCCCCTTTACACTTCCTCCTGGGAACTCGCCGGGCGTGTCCCTTCGTAAAGCAAAATGGCAGTATAGCGTAAGCTGTGATACCGACGACCGGCGCCGGAAAAGAACGAAAAGATTATCCAAACGACAGGCTGCTTCGATCAACGATGCGTCTACTGGAATTAAATAAAAACCTCAGTGACAAAAATAAAGATAAGAAAAGACGCACATCGTGAAATGTGCACAAGAGAAGAGAAATGTGGAGGAGAGAGAAGAGAAGCGACCAACGGTTGGCTGGAGGGTCGGGGACTGAAGAGATCCTTATGTGAGGCATGTGAGCCCCATCTTTGCATGTGGAATGAGGGGAGCGGCTACAATCTGCAGGCTGCAGACGTGAGTGGCTATCGAGCCATTCTTCGCGGCCACTAAAGCTCAGCCTGGGGTAGCATTCGACGCCCAAAGCCTGGACCGGAGGGAAGAGGATGTGATCGTCGTTGCTGCTTGCATCGTGGATGCGTCTGGTAAAGAAAGCCTCGTCGTCCGTAGCCAGTGCTTGCAGATGGCATGGGCACTTGTCAGTGGGGCGGCAGACGCTCGATCCAATAAAGGCGCGGCCAGGATGAGATTCTAATTTTGGATTCGGCAGCCAGCTGGCCTGCAGACGCGCGCCAAAAGGAGAGGTCTGGCAGACGGGGATCGATTGATAGTGCGACCAGACGGCGGCCATACGGTGGAGACCTGTGCGGCCTGTGCCTACGGGCGGCTAACTGTTTCTTGGGCTCTCCAATGGGGCCCCTCCAGGGCCAATTGCAGTGCAAAGATACTGTATGGGTCTGCAAGTGATTGCACGTGAAAGATGCTCGAAGCGGTGATGGATTTCCGCCAAGTCTTCACAGCTGGATGCATGCATGTATTGGCTGACCTGCACAAGCCACATTGTGGCTGGATACTGAGCACGTCGACAAGGGACAACATTCCGCGCCATCGACGAAGCGCCGTGCCCAAGGAAGCCACGAGGCTGATGCTATTTCTCTGACAGGTGCAATGCGTGAGAAATTGAAAAGACACCGCGGCCGGGAGCAAAGAAGCGCCGGGATTTGTTAAGCAGCACGTTGCCCGCAAAGGGCGTGGCGCATCATTGTGCGGGGCTCGGCAGTATGCGGAAAAAAATGTACGGTTTGAAAAGAAGGGGCATATGCAAGATGAGCAGGCGGACAAGGCAGCGACGAAAAACCTCTCGTAGACTCTGCAGCATCTGTCAGAGCTGCGAATCGGCTACTGGTCCGCTTGCTGATGACGAAGCCATTCCAAGGACCGGCCAGCGTTGCGTTTTGCAAGAAGGCGAGCAAAATGTTGTTGCCCAATGCCGGCCCACATGAACATGCATTCTGCCTCAGGCGTAGACTACCATGGATTGGTCCAGCCTCGCGGCGCGCCCCCACGCCCGTGAGCTGAGCCAAGGCATATGCAGCCCAGGCAGGCAGCAGGCAGCAGGCAGCAGACAGCAGCTGCACCGACAGCCCCTCTACCGTCCAGCGTCCAGCGTCTACCCCGCCATCGTGCATCACCAAAGCTCGCGAGACTCGTTTCGTTGCACAAGCGCTCACCTGCTTCGCTTCACGCCCGCGAAGAAAAAAAGTCTGCAGCTATGGCAGACACTGAACAACAACAACCTGCTGTTCCCCTCGAGCCCCAAGCCAGACATGTAGTCTACTGCGGAGGTTTGTCTCGATTGTTCACATCTTTTATTTTGTTTTTCTTCTTTCTTTGTTCCCTTTTCCCCGCCTTCCTTCCCATCGCGCCAGCTAACCCTCGTTCTTTCTCAGCTCCCCTCAGTGTGCAATCATGATGCTAACAACTTCTCTTGTCCGTTCTTGAACGAATGAAATTTTTTTTTTTTTTTAAAAAAAATACAGTCTGTACTCTTCCGCCCGAGGTGCGTGACCTTTTTTCTTTTTCCTGGTCAATGTCCCAAAAAAGTTCCCGATGCGATCAATGTCCGACTCCCACGACGTTTTACTCGCATCCTCTCGAATGCCGAGTTGGGATTTTCCAAATTGGAGACGAAAAAAAGAATAAGAAACAAAATAAAATAAGATGAAAAAAAAAGTACCAGACCATCTAATTCCTTTCCAGTACTGCGAATATGGAGGCACAGTCAAGAAATGCCAGGAATGGCTAGAAAAAAACCACCGGGACATGTATGACAGAATCTGGTCGGCCGGTATGTTCACCCGCCTCGTTTCCATGATTCACGCCCTCCCTTTTATTTCCGCAATTCCACAAACTGCACAAGTTATTCCCTGCTGGCAAATTCCATTACCTTCCCCCCCCCCTTTTTTTTTCTTTTTCTTTTCTTTTTTCTTTTTCTTTTTTAACATGTATAAAAAACAGAGGCTTTGGAAGCAGCCACCGCGACATTATCCGTCGATGCCCAAAAGCGAGCCGCCAAAGACGCCCTAAAAAAGGCCGCCAAGGCCGAGGCCGCTGAGGCGAAGCAGGCAGACAAGATTGCCAACAGTGTCGTGACGATCAAGCGCATCGAGCGGAACAAGAAGAAATATGTTACGGCGGTCATTGGGTTGGAAGCTTTTGGCCTTGAGTTGAAAAAGGTATGGTGATGGGACGCGCATTTTTGACATTGGTTTACCTTTCCTGATGCTGACAAATTCGTCTGTTTAATGGGGAGCAGGTTGCCAAGGATCTTGGCAGGAAATTCGCTACGGGCTCGTCGGTAACCAAGGTGCCAAGCGGGGGTGAGGAAATCGTGGTGCAGGGTGATGTCAGCGATGAGTTGGAGGAGTTCATATTGGAAAAATATAAGGAAATACCCGAGGACAATATTGAACTTGTCGAGGACAAGAAGAAGAAGAAGGCACCTCAATGAACAGATTTCATTGGAGGTAGTACGCTTTGACCAAAGCTGATTGATAATATAAAAGACACAAGCTCGTGATGCTTTACAAAAGAAGCAGCAACACCCAATAACGCCTTTCGTATGTTCTGGTCCTGAGTCACAACGCTTTGATTTCCCCCGTCCACTCCCTAAACGCCAGTAAAGCAAAACCCATGCAAGCGTCGCCACCGCTTTGCCCAGAATAAAAAGAAGAAGAGGAGGAGGGGGAAGAAGAAGAGGAAAAGGAAACGGAAAGGAAAAAGATAAAGAAAAATCCCTCAATTAAATTAGCCCCTTTTCCTCAAGTTTCTACCACCAGCCGTTGTTGTAGCCGAGGTTGCAGCAGACTTTGCTGCTCTCCTGGTCCCTCCAGTCATACCCTTCCGAATCGTTCCCATGACGGTAGCCTTGGTAGTTGAAGGACCCGTCTTTGAGGAAACACTCGCCTTTGTCGCCACTGTACCAGCACTCGCCTCACTGGTCTCGCTCGTATCGCTAGGACGGCGGCCGTTTCGAGTCGCTGGGCGAGTTGCGGGGCCTCGGGCATTTGCCGCGGCACGGTTGCGCCGGGCTCTCGAGGCTGCCGTCGTCCCATGCGGAGAAGAACTTGTTTCCGAGGCATTGACCATCTTTCGCGTCCCTCTAGCCCGACTGGCCTTTGCCCTTTCCACCATGCTGGAGAGAACATTGGTGGCGGCAGCGGATCGCGAGTTCCCTGAGACCTTGAGCGGGGAACCAGATCGCGCGATGACCGGTTTTGATGGCGATCCGATTCTTTCGCGGTTCGTGAGACGAGAGTTGGAGGAGGTGGGTGAGAGAACCTGGTTCGGTCTGACGCGTCCGGTGTCTGCCGGAGGGACGCGTGCGGGCTTCTTGATGCCGTCGACGTTTCGAATGTTATTCTCCTTGTCGACGGAAATTTCAGTGCTACCAATTATGTTAGAATCCTTGAAGATTTGACGGTACATATATTTAGTTTTCTCCTTCTTTTCCATTATTTCCTCCTTTCCTCTTCCTCCTCCTCCCCCCCTTTTTTCTTTTTCTTTTTTTTTTTAAAAAAAAAACACAAATATATATGCATATATTTACCTTATTTGTCTGTAGCCACGACTCGCCGCCAGTGAACGAGCATGCAGACTCCTCTGTGGACTAGAGAGAAGCATGTCCTTGGCGGGAATCGGTAGAGGAGGCCTGGATACGACTCGGCCTTGCTCCTGTTCGGCGTATTTCTGGAGCAGTTCGCAGATCTTGAGTTTCCGCAGGGACATGGGGATCCTGTTGACTCTGATTTCGATTCGTGACCGTAGGCCCTGCGCCTGGAGTTGATATTGCGCTCGAAGACGCCTAGCGCGTTCGGTGACTTGGTGCGAGAGAGGGTCAGTCAGTACAGCATACGATGGGCGAATGGACTTGTTCGCTGTCATATCTTTTCTTTGCGTTTCATGTTTTCTTTTCTTTTCTTTTCTTTTTTTTTGTTGGCCATACTTTCTAGTTGAATGTTTTCGATCAAGGCCTGCTTCTGTTGCGCATTGAGTAACGCCTTGCGACTCCTGATGGGACTTGAGCCAGTCGGCGTGGATGGGCTCTTGATGGAAACTTTGGCGTCTGCTCTGTTCGTGGATGTCGCGGACCGGTCCGAGGCCCTCTTCTTTGATTTGAGGGGCGCCATGTTCGATTTTTTTTTTTGATTTTTTTTTGGGGGGCGTACGTGTTGTCGGACGGCGGCTCTGTGTGTGCTATATTCGTTGATGTGTGTAAGTTTTGATGGTATATCATTGATCTGTGCCGAGCGTTGTGGTCGTGCGTGCGGACGGGCAGGCAGTCGGAGCGTCTGCTGGCGCCTAGCGCGTGCTATGAATGGTCAGCGGATACCCTTACTCGAATCGACGTAAACAAACAGTTTCAGTTCGAGACGGCTGCTTATGTCAGCGGTCTTGGCCATCAAAGTGGGCATGTGGGTGTGCAGGTGTGTTAGGCGTCCAAGTGGGGACTAGAGTTTCGAGGTCCATACACATTGAGTTCCGCCTACTGATATGGGGGCTGAGAAGTAGCTATACTTGGACTCCAGCTCGGATCCTCCAGCGGCAGGCTGAACTCACCTTACGTCTCGCTCTTTGGTCTGGTTAGTGGTGACGAACCAAGCTCAAGCCACCAAGCTTGCAAGTTGCGAATTAGCCTCGTCTCTGCGTCAAATCACCATCTTCACTTGTACGTTTTGCTACGACGTGCACAATCTCGTGGCCCTCTCCCTTCTTCTATATTCCGCGATTGTGCGACCTCTGAACGATACCACTCCCTTTTGCGCAATACCTGCCGATATCAAACCCGTCAATATGGTTCTCGAGGCCGTCATGGTTGTCGTGGACAACAGCGAGAGCAGCAGAAACGGGGACTACCAGCCCACACGATTCGATTCGCAAGTCGACGCGGTCAATGTCCTTTTCCAGAGCATCACCCAAGGCAACCCCGAGTCTTCGGTCGGGCTGATGAGCATGGGAGGCAAGGGACCCGAGGTCCTCGTGACGCTCACCACAGAACAAGGCAAGATCTTGGACGGTCTGCACAGGACAAAGAAGAAGATTAGTGGCTCATCTCACCTCAAGACTGGCATTGAGGTTGCCACTGTGAGCTTCAAAAACCCCCCCTTCAAAATAGGCCTTGCTTTGCGCGTCGTATCAAAAGGCTGACATGATGCGTGCAACAAAAAAATAGCTCGCTCTCAAGCACCGACAGAATCGCTCCCAGCGACAACGAATAATAGTCTTCATCTGCTCGCCCATTGAAGAAAACGACAAGGAGCTGACGCAGCTGGCCAAGAGGATGAAGAAGGGCAACATTTCTGTAGATTTCATCCTCTTTGGAGATCTCGATGACGACAACACACTAAAGAAGCTGCAGCTGTTCAATGACGAGGTCAAGGGCAGTGAGGGCTCGCATCTGGTGGTCATCCCCCCGAGCAGCAAGTTGCTCAGCGATCAGTTAATCTCCACGCCCATATTGCTGGGCGAAGGCGCGTCGTCGTCCGGCGGTGCGGGTGGCATGAGCGGCGGCAACGACGAATTCGAGTTTGGATTCGACCCGGCCATGGAGCCCGAGCTTGCTCTGGCTCTGCGCATGAGTATGGAAGAGGAGAAGGCTCGACAGGAAAAGAGAGCCCGTGAGGAAGAAGAGGCTGCCAAGAAGGCGTCGCTCGAGGGTGTCAAGGAAGAAGATGAGTCGGGTCCTTCTGGAAGTGGGGGCAAGAGGGATGGTGGCGATGAGATGGACACCTCTTGAGGTGATGGAATTTCCTCTCTCTCTCTCTCTCTCTCTT
>AFRA01001201.1:0-12275 GCA_000223055.1 Claviceps fusiformis PRL 1980
AAAATAACCTTATAGTAGCTAAAATAGTAATATAGTTTTACTATAACCTTACTAAACCTTTACTTTAAATACTTATAGAAATTAATAGCTATATAGAATAAATAATAGCTAAGCTTTAATTTATTATAAATTTAGTAGTTTTAAGGGAACCCTAAGGTAGCCTTAAGCTAAATCTATAGTAAAATTATTATATTAAAAAAGCTACTTAAAATATAAAGAAAGTATTAAAATAATAGTAAATATTTTATACTAAAAAGAACTAATAACTTACTATTAATATAGCTTAAATATAGTACTAAACTATTAGTAATAAAAAGTATAATACTTAGTGCTTTACTATTAAGGTAGCTACTACTTATAAAGAAAGCTTATAAAAACTTAAATGCTAAGTATAGCTTTATAGTAAACTATTACTAAAATAGTAATAAATCTCTACTCTTATTTAAGGTAAAGGTATAAACACTATAACTATTAAGTTATACTAAAAGAAAGTAGCTATATTAGCTAATTATTTCTTCCCTTTCTTTTAAGCTTAATTTAATAATATACTAAAGGATTTTAATAATTACCTTAATATTATAATATTTTTATTAAAAGACTACTTTAATACTAATAAAATCTATAGTATTATTAAAAGCCTAGCTAGCTAAAAGGCATTAGAATTAAATAAACTTTTAGCTAGTTACTTTAAAGTATATAATAAGCTACTAGCTAAAACCCTTACTTATTTACTTAATATATACTACTATATTAGCTATTACTTAGCTTTATTTTAGTATATAAAAGTTTTTATTTTTTATAAGCTAGGTAAAACCTTAGTAAAGTAGTATAAAGTAAGGGCTTAGTACTTTATTTTACTTTTTAGTATTATTAGTAAAGTAATAAAAGTAGTAGTAATAAGTTAGCTTATCTTTATAGCTAAATTAAATAATATATTACCTAACTTATAAATAAGTAATAAAGCAAATAAGTTAATAAAAGTTATACTAAGTGTTTTAGTAGAATTAGTATATATAGTATAGTATTATAGTAGTATTATATTACTACTCTAACTAAATATATTAGTAGCTTTTAATACTATTTACTATAAAAAACTAACTTATACTCTTATAGCTACTAGGATTCTTATATAAATAGTAGTATAAACCTATTCCTTTACTACTAAATATACTATTAATCTTTACTTTAATAGTAAATTTACTAGCCCCTTATTTATAACTATAAGTATACTATAAAGATCCTTAATTTTCTTTATTTTTTTCCTACTTTATATTACCTCTTTATATACTACGCTTTAAGTAATATATTCTATATTTATTATAGGCTTTTTAAATAATATAAATATACTTATATATAGGTATATAATAGAGAAAATATAGAATTACCTTAAGGCTACCTAAGTAATTTACTAAGAATAGTTCTAAGAATTAGATTTTAAGTTTAATTTAGGGAAGAGTAAACTTATATACTTTACTAAGTAGTGTATAGTAATTATATTACTAATCTAACTTAGTATTAATATAGTATAACTAATTTAATCTACCTACTTTCTTAGGGTATAGATTTATTATAAGCTTTATTAAAAAGTATACTAAAGTTAGGTTAAGTTAAAACTAATATAGTAATAGCTTATATTTATATTATTAGTAGCTTTAATTTAGGGATACTTATTATATAATATATAACTCTTATATATATAGGTTATTTAAAGTATAATTATATATAGTATAGAATTATACTATACCTTTACTAAAGTTAGTAGTAAAATAAGGGGTATAGCTAAAGCGTTTATTTTTAAATAGACTAAGTGCTTAAGAATAGTAACTAATATATTTAAGGCTATACTATATACTTTAGTTAAAACTAAGGTAGCTATAGCCTTAATTAACCTCTACCTTAACTACTATTTACTTTACTTTTACTAATAAATAAAAGCTAATAAAATAGCTAAGTATATTTATAGTGCCTATACTATAATAATAGCTTAACTTAAATATAGATTAATATACTAAAGGTATAGCTACCTACTATACTTAAATAACTATCTAAATTATATATTATTTTTAAACTAACCTTATAACTACCTATTAAAGCCCTTTTTAACTAAAGTGCTTACTTTATAATAAAAAAATTATTAATATTAAAAGTAAGCTACTATATAGGCACACTAAATTAATATTAACTATATAGTAATAAAGCTTAACCTTAGCTTTACTTTTACTACTAAAGTAGTCTACCTTTACTTAAGCCTAACTAAGTATAAATCTATAATACTTATATAAATATATATAGAATAAATTAAACTTAATACTTTCCTTTTTAGCTAATATATTTCTAAGGTAGAATTATTAATATATAGCTACTAGGCTAATAATAAAAACTACTACTATATTTTATTATTTTATAAAAACTTTAATTATCTTTATTTTATTAATATAGGTATATACTTAGTATAAAACTAGTATAAAGTTAGAGAGGCTTTAGAAACTAATAAGCTAGTAACTATACTTATTAAGTAGCTTATATTAATAGAGCATATTCTTTAGTTTTAGCTTATAAAAAGCTTATAAAATTAATAAACTAAGGATATTAAGGACCTAATACTATATAGCACCTAGCGTAATATAGGTATAGAGGTAGTAGGAAGCTATATAAATATTATAGTAAGTATAGATTATTAAAATATATAACTTATTTTTAAAGAAAAATAAATATAGTAGCTAAAAAAATAAAAAATAGGTATAGCGCGCTTACACTAGCCCTAAGCTTATACCCCTTTAGCCCCTAGCCCCCCCCTTTCCTTCTCTATCCCCTCCCTTTTCTCCTTTACTACCTTCTCCCCCTTTACTATCTTTTTTATATAGCTTTATATAATAACTATAATAAGCCTATTTTATAGAATATTATTTAGTTTCTTTAGTATATTAATAATATAGTAGGTTTATAGTAGTAGCTTACCCTTAATTAAAATTAAGGCTAAGGCTATTATAATACTACTACTAACCTATATTACTATATTAGTAAATAAGCCTACTTACTTTATAAGTTAAACTACTTCTTTCTAAGTAATATTATACTCTATAGCCTAGCTATATATTAATATTATATTAGTATTATAGTAAAACTATATCTTAGCTACCTAACACTTATATTAATAAACTCCTTAAAGGTATAGAGATTTTATATATTTATAACTTATTTAATAGCCTTTTAATATAATATAATATTTAAATTTAGCTATAGAACTAATTAGCTACTACTTAGCTACTAATATAGCTAATAAATATAATACTTATGCCTAAATAAGTCTTTTTTACTTTTATATACTTAAAGTATACACTACTAGTACTTACTTAAATTAATAATAAAAGCAGTATAGGTAAAAAGAGAGTACTAATCTTTAGTACTATAGCATTATTTCTTAATGTTTTTAGCTTATATTAAGTAAGCTTTATAGGGCTAGGCTTATAATTAGCCTAGCTATATAAGGGTTAATAGTAGTAGTATATTAAAAAGGGACTAGTACTTACCTTAAGTATAATAATTAATTTTATTATAAAAGTAGGTAGTATCTTTAATAACACTATAGTAAGTTTAGAGTAGTAATAGGGTAGTATTGCTATAAAACTAGGGATAGGGGTATACTTATAATAGAAGTAATAAATAAAGAAAGAAGAAAGAAAAGAAAAGCTTAAAAATAAAAAGAAAAAAGTAAATATAGTATTTCTTTCTCTTTCTATTATATAACTAATAAATAATTAATAGTTAGTTTAATAATAGCTAGCTATTAGCTAGTATAGCTAATATTATAAAGGTATAGAAGCTAAAGGAAGGTTTTTAAGTAAGAAGGCAGTAACTTAGGGGAATTAGCTAGAGACTAATATAGAAAATAGGCTAAGTGCTTAAGGTAACTTACTATAACTTATAAACTACCCCTAAGGGTAATCTATATTATTACTACGCCCCTACTAACCTAGTCTAATTCCTATTTTATACTATATACTCTTCTATAATACTAGTTAAGTTTAGCTAGTAGCGCACTACTTTTTATAATTAAAACTAGCATAGAGCTACTATAGCTCCGCTATAGAATATAGAAAAAGGTTATATATAGGTTTTCCTCCCTATGCTAGGGTTTTTCCTATATAGTTTAAGTAGCGGTGGTACTAGTATTAGGCTCACAAGCCTGACTAGAGTAATAATTATTATTATTATTATACCTATATTATAGGTATTTTCTATATATTTTAGACTATTCTTTAGCGTTATAGTTTTATTTCCTAATATTAAATTTACTTATTTAAAGAGGTATTTTAGCTTAGCTCTATAAATAATACCTTTTATTAATTTCTACTCTATATTAATTATAGTGAAATCTATAGGGTTTTAGTAAATAGGTTTTTTAATAGCTAGAGGCTTTAGGTAAATTTAGAGGTTACTATTAATATATTAATATTTAGTAAAAGTTTAAAGGTTTTTAATATTTTTTTATAATAAAAGTAGTCTTTTTCTATTCTTAAGGTTAGGGAAGTTTTAGTAAAAAGCTTAAAAATAGTAGATTTACTATAGTTAGTTTTTAGTAATAAAGCTAGTAATTAAAGAATTTAGGCTAATAGGTAGACTTTGCTAGTTTTCTCCTATTATTAATATAAGGTTTATAGTTTTTATTATTAGCTTTTATATAGTAAATAGGCATATAAAAGAAATAGTAATTACTACCACTTATTATATACTAAATATTATATATAAATAGGGGTACTTACATAAATAGGTGTGGTATGTTATAAAGTTATAAGAAGAAGGAACACTTAAGTCATAGGTAGGTAGTTGAGTGTATGTATAGTTAAAGTTGTTCTTCTCTAGCTATGCACAGCGGAACCCTCCTTTTGTGAGGTGGGTTCCGCCCCTAGGAACGGACCGTAGCAGTTTATTACGCTCTTAGTTCTTTCTTAAAAAGTAGCTTAATATTAAAGAAGCAATGCTTCCTTAGCCTCCTCCTAAGTATATATAGTTATAAGGGTTTTAATATTTTTATAAAGCTTAGAGGTAACTTCTTTTGTAAGTATTTAGTATTACTTATTATTAAAAAAACTAAAGGTATATATCTTTACTTTAAAGTTCTTTAAAAAGTTAGTAATATCTTCTTTTATAAATTAATCTATATTATAGTTGCTTTAAAGAAATATAAAGGTATTCTACCTACCTAGGGTTTTCTTAAGGAGCTTAGTAAAAACCTTTAGGTTAAGTTCTTTAATAGTACTAGTAAAAGTAATTATAATAATAAAAGAAGGGTTTTTAATATAAGGTAGGACTAGGCTTAGTTACTCTATACTAACTTAGTTAAAAGAAAAAGAAAATAAGGTTAATAATACTTACTTAAGTTAATCTTTAGAGCTAATATTATTAAATATAAGTATAGGTAATAGGTAGATTAATTAATTAAAAGGCTTTTTTTTACTTATACTTTCTTTTTTATAAACCTAACTATATTATTATTTCATAAGCTTAACTAAGTTATTATCCTTATTAACTTTATAAACTAAAACTAGAATTCTAATAAAAGTGCTTTAAGTTATAAATAGAATAATACCTATAATAAGGGTAATTATATAAAATTTAGTAAGATTAGGTATAATTAAATAATTTATAGTTTTATTTATTTTAATAAGAGAGGGACTAGTATTTTAAGTAGGTTTTAGTAAGACCTTTAGTAAGCTCTTTCTTTTTTTTAATAAGTTAGCTTTATAGCTTTATACTTTAAGGACTAATAACTCTAATTTTATTAAGCATAATCTTAGGGTAGGCAATTTCTTATGCTAATTAAGTTTTAGACTGTCTTTATGCTTTTAATTAGATAATTTAGAAGTTTTATAATGGTTTTTTTATAGTTTCTTATCTTAGTTTTATAAGTTTAGTTAGTTATAATAAGGTTTAACTTTAGATTATAGCCTTTAATTATATATTATTGTCTCTATATGTTATGGACTAACCCGATTGGGTCATCGCGGATGTCAGCGCAGTCATACCGGTCGCCCGGATCCCTTGCCAGCTGCACCAAGCTATAAAAGGATACGCATTGATCAGGTTAGCAAGACCTGATCAATTGACATCTATATTGGTCGGTCGTCGCTAGGGTGGGTGCCAGCTGGTGCGGTCCGTCAGCACGCAGCCTAAGGTTAGGTCAAAGACCAAACCATAACACTATATAATAAAATAGGTTATATAGAGGCTACTTAACTTACTTAGCCTAGGCAAAACCACTATTTATAATAGAAAAAAAAAGAATATACACTATACACCTAAAGTAAAGGGTATGTACACAACTAAAGCTATCCCTATTATATTCTAGATTTCTTATATGTATAGATTTAGCTCTAGGTTATTAAGACTATATAGAAAAGGGATAATTAGATAGCTCTTTATTTAATTAAATAGTTTAAGTTATTAAAGACTAAAATAATAATATCCTTAGAACAAAATATAGATAATTATACTATAGTAGTAACTAGAATTATAATAATTAATAGTATTATAGCAATAGGTGCTCCTATACCTATACCCTAAAAAAGAAAAATAGGAAATAAATAGATTTTCTAACTATCTAAGGGCTTAGGACCTATTTATATTATTTAATTAGATAGTTCAACTACACCGTGCCAAGGTCTCACTCCTTTGGCCGCCACGATGCCTTCTTCCAAATAACCGCGGACCAAATCCCTTCTCCCGCGACACAGTATTTAGGAGAATACCCTAAAATACCTCCTTAGTGTATCTTTCCTTTAAAATAAAGCATTAATAGTTATTAGATATAATAAAGGTTTAGAAGTTATTACTAGATATTCTATATATAAATACCTAGTCCTTAAGGATTCTAAATAGGGATAACCTATAATCCTTTAAGGGGTTTTTATTAATATTATTATTAGTTAATAAGGCTAGAGTAGCTAAAAAGAACTAGGTATATATAATTTAGGGGGGGTTAGTCTTTTGCTTATATATTCTAGATATAAAGAATGCATTTATAGATTTCTATATATAGTTTCTAATATTATTATTATTATTTATAGAGCTTTTATTATTATTATCTTCCTTAGAAGGGCCTTTAAAGGTTTATAGAAAAGCAATAAATTTCTTATTAGTTAGAGGGTTCTTATACCTACTACTTTTCCACTACTTCTTCTTTACTCTTTATTACTTATATTAAGGGTGGTTTATAGATTAGTACCTTTATTTACTATAAATAAAGCATTTTTATAGGAAAGGGGAAGAATATAGAGGTTTTCTATAATTTAAGATTCTAGAATATAGAGTTATAGTAGCTTTACTATATCTTCTATTTATAAATAATATTTTATTTTTTATAGAAAAGGTATTACCTTTTATTATTTATTATATAAAGGTTATAGCCTCTTTAATATAAAAGCATTTCCTAAGGTTACTTATAATCTCTTTATAGGTTAGTAAATAACTATAAAGGGTATTATAGTATTTAAAAACATAACTAATAAAAGTAAAGAGTTATTAATAAAGCTTTATATTAACTATAAAAGAGTTAAAGAGACTATAATAGATTCTCTTAAGGTTTTTAATAAAAAAATCTAGGCATTATAGCTTAGTTTTATTAAGGTTATTATTAATAACCTTTTATAGTATTATAGTATTTTACTTAATTCTATAAAAGTATTAGTTACTTTTAGTTTTAAAATTACTTTTTATATAAGTAGTAAGCTTATTAAAAAAAAGCTTTTTATAGGCTAACTTATTTAAATAATATATAAGGGCATTCTTTACTAATATAATTAAAAAAGTATAATACTATATCTCTAAAGGGATATTATAATAAATATACCTATCTCTAAAAATATTTACCTTTAGGGTAAAGAAGTTATATATTTTTCTAATGTATTTATTCTCTTTTATATATACTTTTATAAGTTTACCTAGAATTTACTATATTTAATTATTTAAGATCCTACCTAGATTATTATTATATAATAGGTTCTAAAAGGCTTAGTTAGGTAGGTTTCTATAGAAAAATTTAAGGTTTTTCTTAAAAGAATCCCTTTATTAGCTAAATTAATTAATAAAAATATAAGTAGGGAAATTAGAGTTAGGCTATAAAAGGGGGTAAGATAGCTATAAATAAGGCTTATAGAAGTTATTATTTAGGTTTAAATATATTAAAGGGGGGTAATAATTTATATTTAGGGAAGGATTTTATATAAACTAATATTAATAGCCTAGTTATATATAAAATTAAGGTATTAGGAGCCTTAAATAATAGGGAGAATTTTTAGCCTTATTAAAGAGAAATATTTCCTTAAGCTATTAGTTTAAATACTTAAGTAGCTTAAAAAAAGAAAGGGGAATTAAAGATTAAATTCTTTTTATAAATAAAACCCTATTATTTTATAAAAAATCCTAGAAGCTGCTTTAAAGATATATACTTATTTTTTAAAAGTAAAAGATATTTTAGTTTTAAAAGTCTTCTTAAAAGTTAGTAATAAGCTCCTTTTTAATCTATTCTTTTAACTTATAGTAGTTAATAATATATATAATTTAATTATTAAGGGCTAATATTATTATATTACTAAGGTTAGGGTTTTTATAGGCTCTTTTCTATTCTAGTAAAATAGTACTATTAAATAAGTAAAGTTACTTTAAAAGGGAGTTTTTTAATAAGTAAATTAAGCTAGTAACTAATAATACTTTATTATTATTATAAGTCCTTTTTTATATTTCTTATTAAATAGTATCTTTAAGAGTTAGTAAAGCTATAGTTAGTTTCTATAGCTTTAGTAATAAAATTTTTAAAGGCTTTTCTTTTATTTATTTTTAAAGAGGGTTTTTTACCTTTAAAATATAGTTTTTTATAATAAATAGAATAAATATTAGTATTTACTTAATAGTAAAGGCTTTCTTTATTAAAGTTTAACTTTACTAGTTATAGTAAAGTTTTCTTCCTTAGTATAATAATAGGGGTTTTAAATACCTTAAAAGCTATCTCTTTTTTTATAGTTAACCCTTATAAATCTATAGTTATTACTAACTATTAATTAGTATTAAGAATAACTTATAAAGGGAAAATAGATACTAAAATATATATATAATAAAAATAATGTAAAAAGGGTTTATTATTAATAATTCTTTTAAGCTAAGAGCTAAGCTTATAAAGTGAGAAAAAGGTGGTGTTATAGCTACGCGTGCGGTCGGCAGTGCAGCCAATCAGACCGCGTGCATCGTTGTGGCGGACCCACCCAGTCGCCCACACACGCTGCACCCGGCGTTTTGCCTGCACCGAGGTTTTGCCGTTGAGAGCAATTCCAACACTTTAAGTTTTTTATAAAATATAAATATTAAAGGTTTATTATTTTAATTAAATTAAAAAATAAGCTATTAAAATTTAATAATATAGTTTATTATAAATCCTTATTATTTAAGTTTATTTATTTATTAAATAATAACTTAGCTTTTATTAATTATTTTAAAAGCTTTTTTAATAGCTTTTTTAAACTTATTAAAATTTAAAAAAATAATATTAGTTTTATTTTCTTTATTATTATTATTATTATTATTAAAGTAATCTCTTATAATAGGTTTAAACTATATAAAAGTAGTTTCTTTAAGGCATTTATTAATATATAAAACTTTTTAAATTAGCTTATTTAAAGCTTAAAAATAGAAATAATAATAAGTTTTAAGCTAGGTAAAAAAGCCTTAAAGCTTAAAGGTAATACTATTATAAAAGCTAGAGTTCTTAAATTTAAGGTTTTATTTTAAATTCTATTTATTTTATTAAAGAATAAAAAGTTTTTTTATATAATAACTAAGCTATTAAATTTTTATAATAAGCTTTTTAGTAATAAATTTATAAAAAGTAAAAATAAATCTTAAAGTAAAAGCTAAGGTAAATATAATACTAAATATTACTTAAAGTAATATAGTATAAATCTAAATAAGAGTCTTTAATATATAATAGCTAAGATTAGGTTTAGTTAAAAGATTTATAAAGTAATTAAATTAAGTAATAAATTATAAAGTTATTAAAAACTAACTAGCTATAATATTTAGGTTTAGAGAATAGTTTATATAAAAAGAGGCTATTTTAGGCTTATAAAGAATATATAGTAATTGTAGAGAGAGCTTATAGCTAATATATAGTAATTAGAGGCGTAGCTCGCTGCATAAATGCGGCGAGCGCTGCGTGTGATATGATTGGTTGAGCCGTCGGTCGGAAGAAGGTTAGTCCGGTCCGTAGGGGCGGTCTGTAACAATTTGCCGCTGATTGACCCTCCTCCCTTCGCGTGCTTGTCACATGGGGCAGCTAGGCTTCGGCCAAGCTTCAGCCATGACGACGAATCACACACATGCACGGCACTTTTTGCACCATAAGGCAGCATCGCAACTACGCTCAGACAATTCATCGTGATACGAAAAAAAAAAAAAAAAAAAAAAAGAACGTCCTTGTCACAGCCTCAGTAGGCGGCCGACATTACAGCGCGCGTGGATCCAAACACCGATGGACGACTTTGCAGCCGAGGTCATGGCCTCCGCGGATGAGGCCATCACCACCGACGGCAGCTCGCAACCGGGTCAAGACTCGAAGAACAAAAACGAACAAGGCCAGGCGCAATCACCACCACAGAAGAAGGGATGGGGAGGACTGTCGGCGCTGCGAGAAAAGGCGTCTATTCAAGACAGATTGGTTGATAAGTACGCTCTCTCTCTCTCTCTCTCTTCAAACCTTCTCCTTTTCTTGTACTCTGTTCTCTTTCGAGGCCATTTGCGCCCTCGTTCAAGACGAAAATACACCAGGCTGCTGACACTATGCAGGCTTCTCCAGCAGGTCATACCGATGGATGGCTCAGAACAAGCCGCCAGCGGCGACGTGCCGAACCCATTTGAACGACCAAACTTCAATCTGACCATCATGTCGCAAAACTTCCGCCGCTTCAACTCTCGCATCGGCGTCGTGTTTCGGTTCCAGGACAAGGTCGAGGCTCTGATATCATGGCAGACGACGTCGCATACGGTATCGTTACTCGCCATCCTGACCTTCATCTGTCTCGACCCGTACCTGCTCTCGGCTCTTCCCATCGCCTTCCTGGTGTTTGGCATCCTCATCCCCGGGTTTGTCGCCCGGCACCCGGCCCCGCCCAAGGGAACGCTCTCGAGCGAACAGAGCATCGGATATTCGCCGAGCGGACCTCCGCTCGCTCCGGCGGCGACGCCCAAGCCCGCCAAGGAGCTGAGCATGGACTTTATCCGCAACGCGCGCGACCTGCAGAACCAGATGGGCGACTTCAGCAACGCATACGACAAGGTCGTCGAGCTGCTGGTGCCCATTGCCAACTTCAGCAACGAAGCCCTGTCGTCGACCGTCTTCCTGTTTGCCTTTTTCGGCGGCATCACCATGATGCTCGCCGCGCACATGCTCCCCTGGCGCATCATCTTCCTCGTGGCCACCTCGACGCCCATCATCCTCTGCCACCCCGCCGTGAGCCGGATCCTGCGCGACGCCGCCAGCAAAACCAACCAGGGCAGCGCGCAGAAGTCCCTGGCAAAGGCCTGGCTGGAGAACTGGATCGCCGAGGACGTCATCCTCGACTCGGCCCCCGAAGTCAGAGAAGTCGAAATCTTTGAGCTCCAGCGCAAGACCCCCGCCGGGGAATGGGAGCCATGGGTCTTTTCCCCCAACCCGTACGATCCGCTCTCCCAGGCGCGCATCACGCGCGACCGCCCCAAGGGAACCCGCTTCTTCGAGGACGTCCTCCCCCCGAGCGCATGGGAATGGAGCGAGAAGAAGTGGGCGCTTGATCTCTGGAGCCGCGAGTGGGTCGAAGAGCGCATCATCACGGGCGTCGAGGTGGAAACAGAGGGAGAGCGCTGGGTCTACGACATTTGGAGCGACAAGGGCGATAGGATCGGCGTCATTGATACGCCCGAGCCGGTGGCCAGGAAGGACATGGCGCAGAGGCTGACGAGCTGGGAGGAAGGGGAGGACGGCACCGGCAAGAGGGGCGATTGGCGACGCAGGAGATGGGTGCGTCTGGTGAAGAGGAAAGCCGCCACGACGGAGGGAGAGTGATGTTTTTATGAGCTCCTTTTTTTTCTTATTTCCCTTTTTTTTTTTTTTTTTTTCGTGTCCCTCGTTTTCGTAAAGCCTTTCCATATTAGTTCTGTTCCGCCACAACCGAGGGATAGTACCTTTTTTTTATCGTTTTTTCTACTTCTCCTCCTTCTCCTCCTCCTTCTTCTTCTCCCTCCCCTCCCCC
>AFRA01001202.1:0-12257 GCA_000223055.1 Claviceps fusiformis PRL 1980
CTAATAATAGCTATTTAAAATAAAATAGGTAGTTACTATATAGCCTTAGGCTAATACTAATATAAATAAGCTATAGAATATAATTAAATTTAATAAAGTCTAGTCTCTCTATAAATTTAGCTTTTATATTATAAGTAACTTAAGTATAGTTAATAATACTATCCCTTTTATTTTATATTCTTTAAGTTACTTTACTTTATAGTATTATAAGTTTAAGCTATTACTATATTACTAGCGCTAAAAGTATATTACTTTTTATTAAGGTTTAGCTATAATAATTTTAAAGTAAGTAATACTAATTAAAGTTTTTTATAAAAATACTATAGTTTAAAGATAAAGCTATTATAAAGTTAATAAAAGGTAATATTTAATTAAGTTTATAAACCCAGGAATATATTAAGTAAATATAGTATTTTACTAATATTATTAAGTACTAATCCTTACTTATTTATATTAACTATACCTTAAGCCTATATTAATAGTTTATATAAATTATAATATAGCTACTCTAAGTAATAAGTTAAAAGTAGCTAAGGCTAGAGTTAAATAGTTTACTATTTATAGTTCCTAGCTTCTATATTACTATTATATTAGCTTTAGGTTAAGACTTTAGTACTAAATATATAAGGTAGGTTTTTTTTATATATTTTAATATATAACCTTTATTATATACTCTATATAGTATATTAGGTTAGGCTTAGCTTATTTAGTATTATAGTAGCTATAGGTTATTAACTTAGAAAGGCCTCTATAGTAGCTTATAAGTGCTATATTAATTCTAGTTAAGTATTAAAGAGATAGGTATATAGTTTACTAACTTACTTTTATAGTAAAGCCTTTTATAATAATAGGTTACTTATATCTCTCCTTTAGCTATAGTTAAGTACCTCTACCTAACTATTTTTCTTTAGTATTAAAGGTTTAGTAAAGGCTAGGAGCTATGCTAAGTATATAGTATATATATAGTTTTATTACTTATTTATAATATTATATATATAGAACTATATAGGGTAAGGTCCTAAGTAGTTAATATAGCATTCCTATATAGCTCTTAATAGCGCTAAGTATAAATATTTACTCTTTTTATATTAACTAAATATATATTAGCTATACTATAGAGGTAATATATAGTATATAGCTATATAGCTAAATTTAAAGTATTTAAAGTATTATTAAAAATAAATAGTATTATTATAAAGCTTAGCCTTAAATATCTTAGCTTTATAAATAATTTTAGTATAGTATAGCTTATTTACTATATTAACTTTATTAATAGTAATAATTAAGGGGGATTAGGTTATAGTGCTATATAGCTTTTACACTATAACCTTTACTAAACCTTATTTATTAACTATAATTATATTTTAAAGAATATTATTTTTCTTTTAGTTCTATATATAGTATATAGGAAAGCCCTTAATAATAATACTAAATATATATTAGTTTAGCATTACTTTTAGTTTAAAAGTAATGCTAACCTAGGCTATATTATTAGTATAAGGCTTTACTATATTCTAAAATATAATTATAGTATTACTACTATAAAGGCACTATACTATTATAGTAGTATTAATATTAATAGCTTAGTTAATAGCTATAATAATTTCTTTAAGTAAGTAGCTTTATATAGTTTTAGCTATTATACTACTTTTAATAATAGTTTTATAGTAAATATAAGGTAGTATTATTACTATTATAGCTTAAATTTATTAAATAAATAGTTAGGTAATAACTTTAATAATAATACTAGCTTAGTTTAAAGCTATTATATTTCTAATATTAATAGCTTTCTTTACTATTTATTTAATAACTTTTTTTAAGTTTTTAACTATAATAGGCTTAGTAAGTAATAATAAGGTTAATTTTATTAATATTTTAATATAGGTTTAAGGCATAAAGAGGCTGCATTAAGTATACATTAAGGCTATATTATTAATATAAAGAATAATATTTTATATACTCTTTATTACTATAGCTAATATAAATTTAACTATTTTATTATATTTAATAATAAAGTAATTTAGTATTTACTTATATATAAGTAGTAGTATAAGGGTAACTTAAGGTACTATTAATATAAGGCTACCCTATCTTATAAGTAGGTAGTAGTAGCTTTATATAAGGCTATAATTCCTACTATTAATATTTATTAGTATTACCTTATTTACTATACCTATACTCTAGCACTAATATACTATTAAAGATAGAGTAAAATAGATATAGTAATTCTTTTTCTACACTTTTTAAGAGGTTTAGAGTCGGTTCTGCGTCGCTACTGCGGTGCGGGCGAATTCAAGCTTTTAAGTAATATTACTTTTAAAGTAATTTTCCTATAATATAGGTATATATAACGTTCCTAAAGATAAGTTAATAGGAGATATAGTAAGTATAGGAATTAAAAGACTACTAAAGACTCTAAATATCTTATTTTATACTAAGGAAAACTATACTTCCTTATAGAAAAGGGACTATATTAGCACTAGCTTTTATTAAGAAACTATTTTAGAAATAAGAATCCACCTTTATCTAACTTTTAGTGTATTAAATCCCTCTTTAGAAACCTTATTAAATTCTATAGAAATTAATTAAAATAAGGTAATTTCCTACTTACTTAGTAATTAGAAAGAATATATACCTCCTTTATAGGTAATAGAATTCTAAAAATAATAGTATAAGCTTAATATATATAATAAATTTTAGTAGTTTCTTACTAATATATATAACTAGTAAGAGTTTATCCTTAGTAAGATTTACTATAGTAATATAAAGGAAATTAATAAAGTAGTAACTTGTATAATAGCTATACTAAAGGCTTCTAAACTAGCTAAATCCTACTAGTAAACTATAAAGTAAGCCTAACACCCTTTATTAACCTTAGAATAGGTTTTAACCTTAAATATATAATGCTTTATAGTATTTTTTAGAATAATAGGTATATAAATATAACTAGCCTATATAGTAACTTTTAACGCCCTTTATACTAAGACTTCTTAGCCCTAGGGGCACCTAATTAATAGGGAGTTCTATAAGACTTTATATAACCCCCTACTTTATAATAAGCTACCCCTTAGGAACACTATATATACTTAGGGACTATTATCTATACCTATAGAATAGTAACCTAAAGATAAGAACCCTTATAATAATCTAGCTACCTAAGCCTTAAAAATAATAAACTATTTAGTAAAACCTTCCTAGAAACTTAGTAATATTAAATACCTTAACCCTAAAATAAATCTAAATAATATTAATAGTAAGGCTATTAAACATAAAGGTAAATCTACTATCTTTATAAATATAAACCTTTAAATCTAAGTAGTTAAGAATTACTATAGCTATACTAGCCTTAACTGCTAAGAATAAATTATATACTAAGTTTAGTATTTTTTTTATAGAGCTACCTATATATAGTACTACTAGTATTTTAATAATATAAAAAAAGCTATAATATTCTATAATCTTAAGTTAGTATTTACTATAGTTAAGAAAGAATTTAGTATTAAAATTTAAAACACTATTACCTAGCTTAACTAAGCTAAATTTACTAGGGATAATATATTATTTAAGATATCCTTATAGGAATTTATAGTAAAGGTTTTCTTCTATACTAAAGCTAATAGAGAATCTACTAACCTTTAGCTTCTTACCTATCTCTACTATAAGCTTTATATAAAGCTTTAGTAAATCTACCCTTAACTAGTAGAATTTAACTACTAAAATATATATATTAACTTAATAAAGAGTAAGAGGTATAACTTTAACGACTTTATCCTAAGTAATAAAACCTACTATAGAATAGAGAGAAGTAAAGTCTAAGCCTTTACCTACCTCCTTATAAAGAACCTAGATTTAATAAATAATAATACCCCTTACCTTACTGTAGAGGCTTACTAAAATAGGCTACCTTACTATAATAGCTATTATAATAGTAGTTATAGCCTATTCTAATACTAATAAGGCAGTTACTACTAATACTTATTATTAGAAATAATGGAGGTGGGTGCTATAGAGCACAGCTTACTAAGGTAGTGGGCTTAGTGAGCGTGCACGTACAGATCCACTGCTCTGCAGAGCAGAGCACTGCAGTAAGCTGCAGTCCACTATATCTCACGTAAAATAGAAGCTTTTGCGTTGCTTTTAGCACTATTCAATTCGCTAAAGAATTTACAATAATAATATCTAATAAATTATATCTAATATCTGACTTTGCAGGTGTGCGTGGCTGGCAAGAGTGATTCTGACGGTCCGTACGGTCGGCGGCTGTGAGGGGGTTTTTCACTTCCTTCCCTTATATACCCACTAACCTTATTAGTGGATCCTAGTCGCTAGCTAGGCTTCGTAAGCCACTTTCTATTTTCTATAAAATTCATTTGTATAGGAAAACAAAAAAATAGACTTATGGCCATATAAATTAGCTGCTAACGTGCTTGCAATCGGTTGACTTAGTGAAAATCAACGCGTAACACTAAAAAACCGATTTTTAGATATTTATATAGAAAGAAAGCCCAGAATTTAGCAATAAAGAATCTAGTTTTAAGACTTTTTGTAAATTCCTCCTTATTAAAAAAAACAGTAAAAAACACATATTATAGGGTAGCTACCTTCCCTAACTAAGCAGCCGTCAGCTGGCTTAGTTATATCCTTTAATCCGTTCCTCTGTATCTTTACTAGTTGCCTTACAAATCTAACCCAAAGACTAGGCCCACCTTGCAGCTGTTAGTCTAACCGCGTAACTGTTAGAATGGGCAGAAAAGGTCGAAAAGTGAGGATTTATGGGGACCTCGCAGCTGCGAGCCCACGCACACGTGACCTTCGGTCGGAATTCCGTGGTTGTGCCACCCGCGCGCGCATGCTTGCCGGCTTGCACTGGCTTACAAAGCCCCCTATAAAGTGCTTCTATCAGCGCTATAATTATAGCACTAATAGTGAGGAATCCCCTATAAATAACCCTGTTATTTTCAACATTAATATATTAACCCTATTTCTATTCTATATCTTAGATATAAATAAAATAGGTATAAAGCTTAATAATCTTTAAAATATATTAATTTAAAGCTAAAAGAGAGTTCTCATTATAAGAAAATAAGGATACCTTTAGTAGACTTTTAAAGCTAAGAAAGCTACTATATTTTACCTTTTTAAGACTAAAATTTATTAACTTTACTAAAGATTTAGCTACCCTTTTATTAATAGGCTTATAAAGTTATTAAAGTATACTGATAAAGAAGCTTATATTAATATAATATAAAAGCTTATAAAGAAATACTACTATTACTAAATAAATAATAAAGCCTTAAACTAATTTAAGTTTTCCCTTAAAAATAATATTAACTTTAACTATAAAATCCTTATTAATATTCTTTAAATTAATAATTAGCTTATTCTTTATATTATTAATACTACTTTAGTATTTTAAGTAGCTAGATTTCTTAAACTATAAAAATAAAAGGCTTATAATATATAAAATGCCCTTAAAGAATACTAAATTAATATATATTTTAGCTACTTAACTAAATTATTTATAATACTAAAAAGAACTTTATATTTACTAAGTTTAAGTATTTAGTATATCTTTTAGCTATTAATATAAATAAGGTCCCTATACAAGCCTATTAAAGCATTAATAAAATTAAAAGGTATTATACTTTATTAAGAAAAGTATATAATATTATTAAAAGTAAGGTTAATAATATCCTTACCCTTTTATAATACCTTTAAATAGCTATTAAAGCTATTAATAACTTTATTAAACTTAATAGCCTTATTTTTACCCTACTTATATTTAGTATGTACTTATACTTAATAAATAAATTACTCTTAAGCTTCTTAGTTATTAAAAAGGTTATAGTTTTTTATAAAGCTATTAATAAGGCTTAAAAATACTTTATAAAATAATAAGTTACTAATACCCTTTATACCTATTATAAACCTAATATAGTATTAACTTATTAACTAATATTATAATTAAAAGTTTATATTTAGTATAAAAAAGGTAGTTAGTATAGCCTTTATAAGCTTTTAAATATTAATAGTAAAATATATATAATAGAGATACTAAATAGTATAGTAAGATTTCATAGCACTATTATAAAACCCTATATATATACTAAGGTACCTAACTATACTTTAAGTATTATAAAAAAAAAAAAGCTTTATAATAATTATAAGCTAACTATAAAAAATAAAGAGACCTCTTAACCTCTTTATAAAGGCTTAGAATACCTAAAGAAGTGTTTTTTTTAAACTAAAGATTATAAAAAAATAATACTATATTTATAAGCTAAAGGGCTAGGGAAGACTAACTAAAGGCTATAGGGCTAACTAAGGAAGTACCCTATTACCTTCTTAGCTAATAAGCTACTAAAGCAGTCTTTTACTACCTTTAATAATAATAAGTATTTAAAAAAGGATTCTATTAATTTCTATAAAGGATTTATTAAAAAGAAAGGCATTAAAAAGAAGAAATATAAGAATAATATACTAAAGGACTTAATAAGGTAAAGAAAGTTTAAAACCCTATTAATTATAAGTAGAGTATATAAGGAAAGCTAGTTTAAAGAGGGGGTATACCCCTTAAAGAGACTTTTTTATAAAGCTAAAACTATTAATATTCTTTATAATATACTAAAGAAAAGAGAAAGAATAAGTATTAAAAAAAAGTATATAAAAGAGAGATAATAAAGAGGGTATAGTACTAAGGGAATTTAAAGAGAGAGGTAGTGCTAAAGGAATTAATAATACTAGGTAAATTTATTATTACTACTTATAATAGCTTTAGTATATATATTAGTAGCTTAAAGTATAATTTCCCTTTCCTTATAGGGAAGGGCTTAGAAGTAATAAAAAAGGCTATTAAATATAAGAAAAAAGAGAAGAAAATTAAAAATAAAAAAAAAGCCTTATAACTTTAAACTATAAAGCTACTACTATAGCCTATATTATAATAAAGGAAAGAAGTAATACCTAACTTATCATAAACCTTAAAAAATAAGGTAAAATTACTATTAAAAGTAAACTCTTTAAGAAGTTAAACTAAGCTAAGGTTAATATATTATTAATAAAAGGTATATTTAAATTTATAACTTTTAACTAAAAAGAGTATAAAAACTAATACTTATTTTACTTTTATATAATATAGAAAGTTAAAACAAAAGGAATTAATTAATTATATAAAAAATTAAAGCTTATAATTTAAGGGTATAGTAACTAGAAAAAAGCACTAATTCTTATATAATCCCTAATAATTTAAAAAGTAAGCTAAAGGTTAATTATAATATTAATACCTTTATTAGTATTAAAGAAAATTTTTCTTTAAATTTAAAATATTATATAAGCCTATATTTAATGATAAACTAATCTTAACAAGCTAATACTTATAAAGCTATTAAAGTAAATTAAATATTTATACTTAAAGGGTATAATAATAAAAGTTATTAAGCTATTATATAGAATTATAGAACTTAAAATATATTAATAGGTAATTTATTTAAAGTATTATAAAAAAAACCTTTAAATAAGTATATTAAGCTATAACCTATACCTTCTTATTACTTTAAATAATATTAACTACTTTAGAATAGTTAATATATAAACTAATAATATATTTAAACTTAGTAACTTTACTTTCTTTAATAAAGAAAAGGTTAAGTTTTAAAAAGCTAGCTTTATAATAAAGCTTAAATAAAAACTAACTCTAAAAAGTCCCCTTATTTTTAATAGTTATATCTTAATTAATAATAGTAATAATATAGTTATATTAACTTAAAAAGATTAAAGTAATAACTTTAAAACTATAAAAGCTAATAATTTTATTATAAAGTAAAGATATATTAAAGAATATACTTAAGAAGTATATATTGTAATAGTATACTAACCTAAGGTAGCTTATAACCTTTTTATAGTAGCTTAAGCTTAAAAACCTAACTAAATTAATATAAATAAGCTTAATAAAAGAATTTAATAATAAATTAATAATACTAATTATAGGCTAAGGTATTTTATAATAAATTTACTAATAATAGTACTCTATATATTTATTAATAAGTCTTTTATAAATAATAAAGACCTTAGCTTTTAGATAGGCTTTATAATTATTATTAATAATAAGACTAAAAGCAGTAAGAATATTAAATTTAAGCTTTATAGAATTATTATTATATATAGCTTTACTAAAAGTAAAAGAGTTATAAAGAGTATACTTACTTCTAAGCTATATAGAATAGTTTAAGGTGCTAATATAGCTTATACTATTAATATAACTATAAATACCCTTATAAAATGCCTTAAATTCCTATAGATCCTAATAATAATCTATACTAACTTTTTATTACTATATAAATACTTTATAAAGCTAGGTATAACTAAGGAAAAATACTTAATAATTAATATTATAGCTCTTTAGTAATTATATAAATACTATAAACTTATAGAAATCTATTAAATTAATAGGAATAATAATATTATAAATACTATAATAAAGGCTTTACCTAATAGAGTATTAGAAACCTTTATTAATACTAATAAAGCTAATATTTAAATTAAAAAGTAGGTAAAGTATATATAAGCTATATAAAAGTAATAATAATAACTATAACCTATAGAATCCCTAACTATAACTAATTATATCCCTATATTCTATAGTTAGAATTTACTTAATAATACTTTCCTTAACTAAGATTGTTTATTTATTTTTTTAGCTACTCTTTAAGTAATTCCTTTTATAAAAAGAGAGAATTCCTTAATATTAAAATTACTCTTAATAGTAAAACCTTAGTGTAGGCAAAACACTAGGTATAGTATATATAGGCAACTAGGTAGGTCCGCTATAATGATGCATGCAGTCTAATTAGCTGCACTGCCAACTATACGCGTGGCTATAACACCACCTTTTTCTCACTTTACGAGCTTAGCTCTTAGCTTAGAAGAATTATTAATAATAGACCCTTTTTACGTTGTTTTTATTATGCATGCATTTTAGTATCTGTTTTCCCTTTATGAGTTATTCCTAATAAAGAGAGTTATTAGAAATAATGGAGGTGGGTGCTATAGAGCACAGCTTACTAAGGTAGTGGGCTTAGTGAGCGTGCACGTACAGATCCACTGCTCTACAGAGCAGAGCACTGCAGCAAGCTGCAGTCCACTATATCTTACATAAAATGGAAGCTTTTGCGTTGCTTTTAGCACTATTTAATTTGCTAAAGAATTTGCAATAATAATATCTAATAAAAATTATATCTAATCTCTGACTTTGTAGGTGTGTGCAGCTAGCAAGAGTGATTCTAACGGTCTGTATAGTTAGCGGCTGTAAGGGGGTTTTTCACTTCCTTCCCTTATATACCCACTAACCTTATTGGTGGATCCTAGTTACTAGCTGGGCTTTATAAGCCACTTTCTATTTTCTATAAAATTTATTTATATAGGAAAATAAAAAAATAAACTTATAGCTATATAAATTAGCTGCTAATATGCTTATAATTAGTTAACTTAGTGAAAATCAATATATAACACTAAAAAACTAATTTTTAGATATTTATATAGAAAGAAAGCCTAGAATTTAGCAATAAAGAATCTAGTCCTAAGACTTTTTATAAATTCCTTCTTATTAAGAAAAATAGTAAAAAATATATATTATAGAGTAACTACCTTCCCTAATTAAGTAGCTATTAGCTAGCTTAGTTATATCCTTTAATCCATTCCTTTATATCTATGCTAGTTACCTTATAAATCTAACCTAAAGACTAGGCCTACCTTATAGCTATTAGTCTAACTATATAACTGTTAGAATAGGCAAAAAAGGTTAAAAAGTGAGGATTTGTGGGGACCTTGCAGCTGCGAGCCTATGCATACGTGACCTTTGGTTGGAATTCTATAGTTGTGCCACCCGTGCGCGCGCATGCTTGCCGGCTTGCACTGGCTTATAAAGCCCCCTATAAAGTGCTTCTATTAGCGCTATAATTATAGCACTAATAGTAAGGAATCCCCTATAAATAACCCTGTTATTTTCAACACCCCCTCTAAAGAAGTATTAGGGATAGTTATTATAAGGGCGTTAAGGGTAAAAGCAAAAGAAAAAGTTATATAAAATCCAGGAAAATTCTAAAATAAAAAAGGATTATAGAATTATAGAGCCTAAAATTAGGGCTTTAGGGTAAGTGACTTTTTACTATAGTAAAGCATAGTATTTCGCAAAGGTATTGCTATTAAAAGCAGGGACCTTATTCTTTCTTTATTTTTATAGTTATTTTTGATTTTCTAGGTGTTTTTGTTATTTTTATGCCTTTAGCTAGGCGTTGTTTTTTATAGCCTTTAGCAATAAACTATAGGGGTTTTAAACCTATAAGCTCTAAGAAAATAAGGTGTATAGGGCCTATAAGGGGCTTTGTAAGCCTATTGGTAGGCATTTTCTTAGTATCTAGGTAAGCGATTTTAGCGAGCCCTTCTAAGACTAGTTATTAGTTATAGTGAAGTTTTAGGAGGGTGTGCTTAGTATAGCTATAAAGAGTAGAGTTATAAGCAGTTTTTATAGCTCCCTAGTTATTATAGAAAATTTATATAGGGGGTTTTATAGGTGTTTTTAGCTTTATAAAAATCCCTTTAAGCCACTAAAGCTCCTAGAAAGTCTTATAAATAGCGTTAGACTCTGCTTCTATTGTTAATAAGGCTATAGTGCTAGCCTTCTTTAATTTCTAGCTAATTAGGCCCCCTGCTAGCTTATAAAGATAAGTATAAGTGAATTTAGAAGAGCTTCTATCTCTAGTAAAATCGCTATTATAAAATCTAACTAAGCTAGAGCTAGGGCTAGCCTTAGGGGTTTTTATATTATTTATAGGGGTAGGGCCCTTATAAATAATAGCTAAATCTTTTGTACCTAAAAGGTATCTTAGCAGGTTTTTAATAGTATGTAAATACTCTAAATGCGGGCTAGCTAGGGCTGTTGAAAGCCACTATAGCGTAAAAGCAATATTAGGTCTTATTTGTGATGGATTCGAGCTGGAGGCTCGGATCCTTAGCGGAACAGGAAAGGAGCATGTAAGGAGCATGTGAGGTGACCCACCTTACCTAGAGGGCAAACCCTATAAGCATACATTATATATAAGCTAGATATATAGTAGAGGGGGATAGTAACCTTTCCTTCCCCCTTATAGATAATAATAACTTTATTAACACTAAATTATAGTTACTATTTAGGCTAGTTTATAATAATTATTATTTATTATAACGCTACCTATAATATTTATCTTTATAAAGGTAGCGTAATAGATCCTTAGTATTATAAATAAGTAGCCTAATTAGGTAATATATAGAACTTATACTATCTTTATAAAACTATTGCTTTATTAGTAGCTTAGCTTAAGGAACTATACTACTATATAGCTATAATAAACTAGGCATCCTATATAGATACTTTAATATAAGCTAACTAGGTATAACTTAAGCGTAAGCTGCTTTTAATAGGGAACCTTTATAATAAAAATAGGGCCTTATTTTAAGCTTAGTAAAGCCTTATAGTATATAAGCTAGAGGCTAACTTAGACTTTATTAGCACTAATTATAATAAGTAGTTTCTTATTTACTAGAACCTATTACTTAAGATTTAAGTATAGGTAGCTTTATTCTTTAAGCTAGATAGCAACTACTAGTATATACTAAGCTATTTCCTTAAATACCTTAATACTATATTTATAAACCTTTATTAAAAGGAATATATAGTTATAGAGTTAAATTAGCTAAAATAATACCTAAATAAATAGTTTATAGATTTCTTTATTTATTTTAAATAGAAGTTATACCTTATAAGGAGGAGTACCTAGGTAGATATAGTAAAACTTACCTAGCTTTAAGTTAAACTTAATAAATAAATAAGGGATTACTATATAGGCTATAATATTCCCTATTCTAACTACTATATAGTAGTTATATAATACTATAGTATTGCCTTAGATATTAACTTATACTAAATTAAGGAGTATATTAAGGCTTATTATTACGCTTAAACTAAACATAACTAGGATAGTAATATAGCTATAATAAGTATTAATTCTACTAGGTTTTTAGGCTCTAAATAGGGTTATAAGTTCTCTAGTAGAAGTAGGTTAGGTATAAAGCCTATAGACGCTAAGGGCGTAATCTAGGTAACCTAGGTTTTATAAAATATTATTAAGCACTATAAGGCTGCCTACTAGTGTTTATATTATAGTAGTAATAGTTACCTTATTTAAAACTATATATAGCTTCCTACCTATTACTTAATAAAGGGT
>AFRA01001203.1:0-12235 GCA_000223055.1 Claviceps fusiformis PRL 1980
AAGCTTAGTATAAATTAAGGGCTATTATAAATTAATATATTCTAAATAAGCTCCCCTAGCTATACCTTTTACTATATAACTATTTTATATAGTTAGTATATTTTCTATAAAATTATATATTAAGCCTTATTACTTTTAAAATATTTATTATTTATTTTAAAGGGTTTTAATTTAAGTTTATAAAGAAGAAGAGTAATAAATATTATAAATTAGCCTAAAGGCTATTATAATTTAGTATTAATAAAAAATATTATTACTTTTAAAAAAAAAGAAAAAAAAGAGAGAAATTTTCTATAGTTTTTTACTTTATTTATTTATAAGTACCCTAAGTAGCCCTACTTAGGGCTAGTAAGGCATACGCCTAGTAACTATTATTCCTCTACAGTATAGCCTCTTCTGCTCCTCTAAGGGTCCGAGCTCCTAGCTTGAATCTATTATAAGTATTTATAATATTATTATTTCTATTAATTTAATAGATTTCTATAAGTTTATAGCATTTATATAATTACTAAAGGGCTATAATATTAATTATTAAGCGTTTTTCTTTAGTTATACCTAGCTTTATAAGGCACTTATATAATAATAGTAAGTTAGTATAGATTATTATTAGGATTTATAGAAATTTAAGGCATTTTATAAGGGTATTTAAAGTTATACTAATAATATAAGCTATATTAGCACCTTAAACTATTTTATATAGCTTAGAAGTAAGTATACTTTTTATAATTCTTTTACTTTTAGTAAAGCTATATATAATAATATTTCTATAAAGCTTAAATTTAGTATTTTTACTACTTTTAGTTTTATTACTAATAATAATTATAAAGTTTATTTCAAAGCTAAGGTTTTTATTATTTATAAAAGACTTATTAATAAATATATAAAGTGCTACTATTAGTAAATTTATTATAAAATACCTTAGCCTATCGTTAGTTTTAAAAAAATAGAGGTGGGTGCTATAGAGCATAGCTTACTAAGGTAGTGGGCTTAGTGAGCGTGCACGTACAGATCCACTGCTCTGCAGAGCAGAGCACTGCAGCAAGCTGCAGTCTACTATATCTTATAAAATATAAAAGCTTTTGCGTTACTTTTAGCACTATTTAATTTACTAAAGAATTTATAATAATAATATCTAATAAATTATATCTAATATCTAACTTTATAGGTATATACAGCTAGTAAGAGTGATTTTAATAGTCTATATAGTTAGTAGCTATAAGGGGGTTTTTCACTTCCTTCCCTTATATACTTACTAACCTTATTAATAGATTTTAGTTACTAGCTAAGCTTTATAAGCTACTTTTTATTTTCTATAAAATTTATTTACATAGGAAAATAAAAAAATAGACTTATAGCTATATAAATTAGCTACTAATATACTTATAATTAGTTAACTTAATAGAAATTAATATATAATACTAAAAAACTAATTTTTAAATATTTATATAGAAAAAAAGCCTAGAATTTAGTAATAAAGAATTTAGTCCTAAGATTTTTTATAAATTCCTTTTTATTAAAAAAAACAGTAAAAAATATATATTATAAGGTAGCTACCTTCCTTAACTAAATAGCTATTAGCTAGCTTAATTATATCCTTTAATCTATTTCTTTATATCTTTACTAGTTACCTTATAAATCTAACCTAAAGACTAGGCCTACCTTATAGCTATTAGTCTAACTATATAACTATTAAAATAGCTAGAAAAGGTTAAAAAGTAAGGATTTATAGGAACCTCGCAGCTATAAGCCCACGCACACGTGACCTTCAGTCGGAATTCCGTAGTTGTGCCACCCGCGCGCGCGCATGCTTGCCGGCTTGCACTGGCTTATAAAGCCCCCTATAAAGTGCTTCTATCAGCGCTATAATTATAGCACTAATAGTGAGGAATCCCCTATAAATAACCCTGTTATTTTCAACAGTTAGTATTATTAATTTACTATTAGATTTTTTTATTAAGCTTATTTATATTAATTTAGTTAGGTTTTTAAGCTTAGGCTACTATAAAAAAGTTATAGGCTACCTTAGGTTAGTATACTATTAAAATATATACTCCTTAAGTATATTCTTTAATATATCTTTACTTTATAATAGAGTTATTAGCTTTTATCATTTCAAGGTTATTACTTTAACCTTTTTAAATTAATATAACCATACTATTATTATTATTAGTTAAAATATAATTATTAAAAATAAAAGGACTTTTTAGAGTTAGTTTTTATTTAAGCTTTACTATAAAGCTAGCTTTTTAAAGCTTAATTTTTTCTTTATTAAAGAAAGTAAAGTTACTAAGTTTAAATATATTATTAGTTTATATATTAATTACCCTAAAGTAGTTAGTATTACCTAAAGTAATAAGAAAGTATAGGTTATAGCTTAATATACTTATTTAAAGGTTTTTTTTATAATATTTTAAATAAGTTACTTACTAATATATTCTAGCTTTTATAATTTTATATAATAGCTTAATAACTTTTATTATTATACCCTTTAGGTATAAATATTTAATTTACTTTAGTAGCTTTATAAGTATTAGCTTATTAAGATTAATTTATAATTAAATATAGGCTTGTATAATATTTTAAATTTAAAGAAAAATTTTCTTTAATACTAATAAGGGTATTAGTATTATAATTAACCTTTAGCTTACTTTTTAAATTATTAAGAATTATATAAGAATTAGTACTTTTTTTTAATTACTGTTATGGTTTGGTCTTTGACCTAACCTTAGGCTGCGTGCTGACGGACCGCACTAGCTGGCACCCACCCTAGCGACGACTGACTAATATAGATGTTAATTAATTAGATCTTGCTAACCTGATTAATGCGTATCCTTTTGCCTAGCTTGTAGCTAGCGCAGCTAGTAAAGAGATTTAGGCAACTAGTATAACTACGCTAATATTTATAATAACCTAATTAGGTTAGTTTATAATAATTAATTAGGTTTAAGGTTATAGGTTTAAGTCCTACTAGAACCTAGGCTTATAAGGACCTACTAGTAATAAGAAGAAGTAGATTCCTTAGGAGAGGTATAGTATTAGTTAAGAGGGTAGGGAAAGTAGGGCTATGTTATAGTTTAGTCTTTAACCTAACCTTAGGCTATATGCTAATAGACTGCACTAGCTGGCACCTACCTTAGCGACAACCGACCAATATAGATATTAATTAATCAGATCTTGCTAACCTGATCAATGCGTATCCTTTTGCCTAGCTTGCAGCTGGCGCAGCTGGTAAAGGGATCCGGGCGACCGGTATAACTGCGCTGACATCCGCGATGACCCAATTGGGTTAGTCCATAACAATTACTATACTTTTAAATTATAAGCCTTAATTTTTTATATAGTTAGTTGTTGAAAATAACAGGGTTATTTATAGGGGATTCCTCACTATTAGTGCTATAATTATAGCGCTAATAGAAGCACTTTATAGGGGGCTTTGTAAGCCAGTGTAAGCCGGCAAGCATGCGCGCGCACGGGTGGCACAACCACAGAATTCCAACTAAAGGTTACGTGTACGTAGGCTTGCAGCTGTGAGGTCCCTACAAATCCTTACTTTTTAACCTTTTCTGCCTATTCTAACAGTTATGTGGTTAGACTAATAGCTATAAGGTAGGCCTAGTCTTTAAGTTAGATTTATAAGGTAACTAATAAAGATATAAAGGAATAAATTAAAGGATATAACTAAGCTAGCTAATAGCTACTTAGTTAGGGAAGGTAGCTACCCTATAATATATATTTTTTACTTTTTTCTTAATAAAAAGGAATTTATAAAAAGTCTTAAAACTAAATTCTTTATTACTAAATTCTAGGCTTTTTTTCTATATAAAGATTTAAAAATTAGTTTTTTAGTATTATATATTAATTTTTACTAAGTTAACTAATTATAAGCATATTAGTAGCTAATTTATATAGCTATAAGTTTATTCTTTTTATTTTCTTATATAAATAAATTTTATAAAAAATAGAAAGTAGCTTATAAAGCCTAGCTAGTAACTAGAATCTACTAATAAGGTTAGTAAGTATATAAGGAAAGGAAGTGAAAAACCCCCTTATATCTACTAACTATATAGACTATTAGAATTACTCTTATTAGCTATATATACCTATAAAGTTAGATATTAAATATAATTTATTAAATATTATTATTGTAAATTCTTTAGTAAATTAAATAGTGCTAAAAGCAACGCAAAAGCTTCTATATTTTATAAGATATAGTAGACTATAGCTTACTACAGTGCTCTGCTCTGCAGAGTAGTGGATCTATATATGTACGCTCACTAAGCCTACTACCTTAGTAAGCTATACTCTATAGCACCTACCTCTATTATTTCTAATAGGTTATAAGCCTAAAAGAGAACTTTTAATATTTAGAAAATTCACTAAATTTTTCTATAATAAAGGAAAATATTACTATATTTATAGAGAGTGTAAAAGCTACTTATTTCTTTTATAAAAAGAATAAATTTGCTAAAAAGAAGTTTTCCTTTCTATAAAATAAGAAAGAACATAGTATAGAAGAATTCCTACTTCTATAAAAATTTAGAATTAGCGAAAAAGGGGATATTTTACTCTATAAGAACCTCTTATAAATAAAATAAAAAATAAATTATAGAAGACTTTACTTCTATAAAAAATAAAGAAAAATATAGAAGAGTTTCTACTTCTATAAAAGAAAGAGATATATAGTAACCTTACTATAATTTAAAAGACTACCTTCTATTAAAGAGTAAAAAGAAGAATTCCTACTTTTAAAAATATTTAATAAAAATAATAAAAAATAGATTTAAGAGATCCAAGCTAAATTAGCTAGGATGTCCCTACCCTAGAGTAGTCGTGGGCAGAGCATGTAAACTAATAGATTTTACAATAAAATAATAATATCTCTAATATTTTAGAAAAATTAGAAATGTTAGTAGCTACTGTTACCTCTGCCCTAGCTATAGCTTTAGAACCTATAGCTAAGCTAATATAAGAAAAACCTTAGGAAAGCTCTAAAAATTCTAATATTCTAAACTCTTTTAATAATTCTATTATTAAAGAATTTAATAAAAGGGTTTATAGCTTTCTAAAGGGGGCTAGGCTAAGGGGGCTAGAAAATTTTAATTAGTAGAAGCAGGCCCTAAATATTTAATTTAGGGCACTAGGAATGCCTAATTTCTTAGAAAATCCTAGTATTGCTAAAAACCTTAGTGATCCTAACTAAGCTATAATTCTTATGCTTTTAAGAGATAGCTACACTAAAGGCCCCTAAAATGCTATAATTTAGCAAAAAGACCCCTTAGAGGTATATAGTGTTTTAATTCAGTAGTATTCTTAGAGTTCTAAAATATAGCGTAGTACCCTTTATAATTAATTTCATAGCCTAAATTTCTAAGGTTATAAAGGGTCCCTAAAGTCTTTTAATGCTTTATTTAATAACCTACTAGCTAGGCTAAATTTAGTAAGTGTTTTTATAGAGCCTATAGATTAAGTAAACTAATATTTATAAGCTCTAAAGTTAACTTTTCCTTAGTAGGCTAAAAGGCAACGTTTTTCTATAAGAACTAATAGGGCGTTAGGGGCCCCTATAGGGGCACTAAATTTATAATTTCTTATAGCTAATTTACTTAAAGAGCAAAGGGATAAGAGCTCTTTAGTATTTAAAGCTTTAAATTATAAAGCTACTGCTTTTAAAGAATCTATATATAGAGGCTCTAAAGAAAACAAAACCTTTGAATATCCTAATAAGGATAAAAAGAAAAAGAAGAATTCCCCCTAAGAAAATAAGGGAAATTCTAACCCTAATTCTAAAAAAAAGGGGAAAAGTTAGGGTAAAAAATCCTTTAAAAAGGCTAAGGATAATAATAAGGGTTAAGAGGGATCCTTTATACTAGAAAATTTTAACCTTTCTTTAGGGACTTTAGAGCCTTATAAAAGACTTAGTAGCCCTAGTGCTAGCAGTGATTCTAGCAAAGATTCTAGTATTTATTCTTAAGAATTTACTACTTTTAGTAAAGCTAGTATTAAAGTTAATAAGCTAGAGGATAAAATATCCTTTAAAGCCTTTAATTTCTATAATAAAGAGATAAAAAACTCTCTTCTTTATAATATAGGTTCTATTATTTACTTAGTTAATTTTAAGGAATATTTTATAAGTTACATACCTTATAAAAAAGGGGAAGCTAGGCTTATAACCACTAGTAGTGGTCCTATCTATCCTAAGGGATATAAAAAGGCTAAATATTTAGTTTTATATTAGTAAAATCCTAATAAATACAGGCCCCTAGTCCTATAAAATACATTATATTTTCCTAAATTAGATATAAATATAGTAAGCGGACTAAAGCATTATTTAGTAGGAGGCTATATGTATACGAATTCGCTATTCTTAGCTAATAGGTCTTATATTAGTATTTTAAACGTTAAAAAGTATGGATTTTTTATCTAGCTAGAGAATACTAATACCCCCCTTCTAAAACCTCCTTCTAGCTGCCCTTATAGGCACTATAATAGTTATTTTAGTTATATAGTTACTAGTTACCCTATAGAGATCTAAATTCCCTCTAAGGAACCTATATAGGCTAAGGAAGCTCTAGAAATTAAAGAATTAGAGAGTTCTAATCTAAAACCTACTAATTTAGTAGTACCTTCTTTACTAAAGCTTATAAGCTAGGCACCTAAATTTATAGAAGTCTTTCCTTTTAATATAGGGCTATTAAAGGCCCTTAGAAAAATTATAAAAGAGGCTTTAGTGGATTTAGTATCTAAAAATCCTACTAAGATAGGCCCTAGGCCTTTAATAGCTCCTTAAGAGGCCTATGATTCTTAAGGGGCCTAGCAGGGAGCTATTAAAGAAGGTGTTATAGTAGCTAAAAGAGAGCTTATAGGGGATCTTATAGAAGACCCTAAGCTAAATTTATACTAAAATTTGCTAAGATTAGCTTCAATCCAGCATATTAGACTAGGGTACCTAGGTTTACTATTGCTAAAGAAAACTAGCTTATTAGCTAAGGAAATCCTAGATTTTTCTAAGGTTAAAGAAAAGGATTTTAACTACTTAACCTATAATTAAATAAAAGCAGTTAGAAGGCCCTCTAAGACACTAATTCTAAACCCCCTTAGGGCTCTAGATAGACTAAAGGGGGATATAGTAAAGATAAGCCCTATGCTTTATAATAAGCACTTTATATACCTTATTCTAGTAAACTAAAAAACTAAATATAAGTAGCTATTTTCTTTGCTAAATAAGGAGGGCCCTACTGTTTTCCTAGCTATAAAAGGGTTTTTTAAATCCCTAAAGCTTAATTTTAGTACCTACCCTCAATATCTACATTTTAATAAGGGTAGAGAGGTTAATTCTGCTTGCTAGCAGTGGCTAGTAAAAAAAGGGATAAAATTTACTACTTCTTCCCCTTATATCTATAAGCAAAATAGGCTAGCTAAGAGGGCTATCTATATTATAATAGATAGACTACAGGCTACCCTACACTAGTCTAGTTTACCCTTATATCTATAGAATTTTATTATTTTTGCTATTATAAATCTTATAAATATAACAGTAAATTCCATAAAACTAGCTAGCCTAGCATAATTATTAGCTATAAATTTTAAAGAAAATGCCCTAATTACCTTAAAGATTAGCCCTACTAATTATAAGAGTATTAAGGCTATTAGCTTTTATTATAAGGTTTTAATTCCTATAGAAAAAAGACCTAAAGCTTAAAAACTAGCCCTTAGAACTATCTCTAGAAGGTTATTAGCTAATTTAGGCTCTAAAACCTACTTAGTTTATATTCCTTCTAAAAGACTAGTTACTAAAACTAGCTTTATAAGAATTATAGAACCTATAGGCCCTATAAATTTAGGCCTCCCTAGGTTTTCTATAGGGGATATCTCTTTAGAGAGGGATTTAAGTGCCCCTTAGAACCTTCTATAGAATAATTCCTTAAAGGGGAAAATAACTAAAATAGTGGTATTCTTATTAAGGATTACCCTATAGTATCTTCTAATTAGATAGTTAATAAAGAGCCTAAATTAATTTAGAGTCCTAGGGACCTAGGTTTAGATAAAAATCAACTAAATAATCTAGATAAAATAGATATTAACTTAGCAGCCCTTTTTAAGGAAATTTACTATAAGGTAGAGCTAAAGGCTAAAGAAAATAAGCCTAATAATAGTGCTAAGCCTAAGTCTTAGAAGCAAGCTTTAGCAAGCCTATAGAAAAAACAGTAGCTATAAGCTATTTTTAGTAAATTTAAGTAACTTCTAAAGGCAGGCACTTTTAAATTTATAGGAAAAGAAAATATCCCTAGGGCTAGAGAGTGCTAAGAAATAGGCTTATTTTAAAGCTTAAAAAGGATAAAGAAAATAATCCTTTAAAATATAAGGCCTAACTTATTACTAAAGGCTTTATATAAATAAAAGGCTTAAATTATATTAATACTTTTGCTACTATTAGTATTCCCCCTAGCTAGTAAATACTATTAGCTATAGTAGCCTAGGAAGACTAGGAAATAGAGTAAGTGGATTTTATAGGAGCTTTTCTTAATAGCTACCTAAAAGAGACTATTTATATATAAATTCCTAAGGGATTTATTAAATTTCTAAAATAAAATCTATAACTAGCTAAGCTAGCTAAAAAATTTAGCTATAAAGCTACTAAGGACTTAGTTATTATACTAAGAAAATCCTTATATAGCTTAAAGCAAAGCTCTAAAGAGTAGTAATAGACCCTAACCTTAGTTTTTAAAAACCTAGGTTTTAGCCCTCTTACCTCTAACCCTACTATATTTTATAATTTAAAAACGCATACCTTTATTATAACTTATATTAATAATTGCATTTTAATAGGGGCGGATTTGCAATATATTAAGAAGCTTAAGGAAGCCCTTTATAAGGCTTACCCTATAGAAGATAGGGGCCCTATAGAATTTTTCTTAGGGGTTTAAATTTAGCGTAACTAAAAAAATAAGGTCCTAAAGATACACTAAAAGCAGTATATTTTAAAGGCCTTAGCATGCTTTAAGCTAGAAAATTATAAATTTATTAGAATTCTACTATAGCTAGGGGTCTTAAAATAACAGCTTATTAAGCCCCTTATATTTAAAGAGGATATAAAGGAATATTAGAGCATTATTAGTACTATTATATATCTTATGCTATTAATAAGACCTAATATTGCTTTTACGCTGCAGTGGCTTTTAATAGCCCTAGCTAGCCCGCATTTAAAGCATTTATATACTACTAAAAACCTACTAAGATACCTTTTAGGTATAAAAGATTTAGCTATTATTTATAAGGGCCCTACCCCTATAAATAATATAAAAACCTTAAAGGCTAGCCCTAGCTCTAGCTTAATTAGATTTTGTAATAGCGATTTTACTAGAGATAGAAGCTCTTCTAAATCCACTTATGCTTATCTTTATAAGCTAGTAGGGGGCCTAATTAGCTGGAAATTAAAGAAGGCTAGCACTATAGCCTTATTAACAATAGAAGCAGAGTCTAACGCTATTTATAAGACTTTCTAGGAGCTTTAGTGGCTTAAAGGGATTTTTATAGAGCTAAAAATACCTATAAAACCCCCTATATAAATTTTCTATAATAACTAGGGAGCTATAATAACCGCTTATAACCCTGCTCTTTATAGCTATACTAAGCATACCCTCCTAAAATTTCACTATAACTAATAACTAGTCTTAGAAGGGCTTGCTAAAATCGCTTACCTAGATACTAAGAAAATGCCTGCCGATGGGCTTATAAAGCCCCTTATAGGCCCTATACACCTTATTTTCTTAGAGCTTATAGGTCTAAAACCCCTATAATTTATCGCTAAAGGCTATAAAAAAAAGCAATGCCTAGCTAAAGGCATAAAAACAATAAAAACACCTAGAAAATCAAAAATAACTACAAAAATAAAGAAAGAATAAGGTCCCTGCTTTTAACAGTAATGCCTTTGTAAAATACTATACTTTACTATAGTAAAAAGTCACTTACCCTAGAGCCCTAATTTTAGGCTCTATAATTCTACAATCCTTTTTTATTTTAGAATTTTCCTAAATTTTATATAACTTTTTCTTTTACTTTTGCCCTTAGTGCCTTTATAATAACTATCCCTAATACTTCTTTAGAGGGGGTATTAAAAATAATAAGGTTATTTATAGGGGATTCCTTACTATTAGTGCTATAATTATAGCGCTAATTAAAGCACTTTATAGGGGGCTTTATAAGCTAGTGCAAGCCGGCAAGCATGCGCGCGCGTGGGTGGCATAACCATGGAATTCCGACTAAAGGTTATGTGTGTGTGGGCTTATAGCTAGAAGGTCCCTATAAATCCTTACTTTTTAACCTTTTTTACCTATTTTAATAGTTATATAGTTAAACTAATAGCTATAAAGTAGGCCTAGTCTTTAGGTTAAATTTATAAGGCAACTAGTAAAGATATAGAGAAATAGATTAAAGAATATAACTAAGCTAGCTAAAAGCTACTTAGTTAGGGAAGGTAGCTACCCTATAATATATATTTTTTACTATTTCTTTTAATAAAAAGGAATTTATAAAAAGTCTTAAAACTAGATTCTTTATTACTAAATTCTAGGCTTTCTTCTTATATAAATATCTAAAAATTAGTTTTTTGGTGTTATATATTAATTTTTATTAAGTTAACTAATTATAAGTATATTAATAGCTAATTTATATAGCTATAAGTCTATTTTTTTTATTTTTCTATATAAATAAATTTTATAAAAAATAGAAAGTAGCTTATAAAGCCTAGCTAGTAACTAAAATCTACTAATAAAGTTAGTGGGTATATAAGGTAAGGAAGTGAAAAACCCCTTTATAGCCACTAACTGTATAGACTATTAAAATCACTCTTACTAGCCGCGCACACTTATAAAGTTAGATATTAGATATAATTTATTAGATATTATTATTATAAATTCTTTAGTAAATTAAATAGTGCTAAAAGCAACGCAAAAGCTTCTATATTTTATAAGATATAGTAGACTGTAGCTTGCTGCAGTGCTCTGCTCTGTAGAGCAGTGGATCTGTACGTGCACGCTCACTAAGCCCACTACCTTAGTAAGCTGTGCTCTATAGCACCCACCTTTATTATTTCTAATATTAGTTAGTTCCTTTTCCTTTAACTTTCTATACTATATAAAAGTAAAATAGGTATTAATTTCTATACTTTTTTTAATTAAAAGTTATAAATTTAAATATATTTTTTACTAATAATATATTAATCTCAGCTTAATTTAACTTTTTAAAAGGTTTACCTTTTATAGTAATTTTACCTTATTTTCTAAGGTTTACTATAAGTTAGGCATTACTTCTTTCCTTTATTATAATATAGACTATAGTAATAGCTTTATAATTTAAAGTTACTAGGTTTTTCTTTTTATTTCTAATTTCCTTCTCTTTCTCCTTATATTTATTAATCTTTTTTATTACTTTAAAGCCTTTCTTTATAAAAAAAGGGGAATTATACTTTAAGCTACTAATATATATACTAAAGCTATTATAAGTAGTAATAATAAATTTATTTAATATTATTAATTTCTTTAGTATTATCTCTTCTTTTAAATTCCTTTAGTATTATACCCTTTTTATTATTTCTTTTTTATATATCTTTTTTTTAATACTAGTTCTTTCTCTTTTCTTTAGTATATTACAAGGAATATTAATAGTTTTAACTTTATAAAAAAGTCTCTTTAAAGGATATATCTCTTTTTTAAACTAGCTTCCTTTATATACTTTACTTATAATTAATAAAGTTTTAAACTTCCTTTACCTTATTAAGTCTTTTAATATATTATTCCTATATTTCTTTTTTTTAATACCTTTTTTTTTAATAAATCCTTTATAAAAACTAATAAAATCCCTTTTTAAATACCTATTATTATTAAAGATAGTAAGGGACTGCTTTAGTAGCTTATTAACTAAAAAAGTAATAAGGTATATTCTTAGTTAGCTTTATAGCCTTTAGCTAGTCTTCTTTAGCTCTTTAGCTTATAAATGTAATACTACCTTTTTATAGTCTTTCGTTTAAAAAAAATACTTCCTTAGGTATTTTAAGCCTTTATAAAGGGGGTTAAAAAGTCTCTTTATTCCTTATAGTTAGCTTATAATTATTATAAAGCTTTTTTTTTTTTATAATATTTAAGATATAGTTAAGTACCTTAATATATATATATAGTTTTATAATAATACTATAGAATCTTATTATATTATTTAGTATTTTTATTATATATATTTTACT
>AFRA01001204.1:0-12226 GCA_000223055.1 Claviceps fusiformis PRL 1980
GCTTTAATAGTATTTTAAATAAGGTTTAGTTTCTTTAAATAGCTAGTATACCCTTTTAGCCTAGCTAAAGTACCTATAATATTTTAGTAATATATTAATAAAGCCTTAAGGGATATATTAAGGGTTTATACTATAGCTTATTTAAGTAATATTTTTATTTATACTAATAATATATATAAGGAGTATATAAAGTATACTAAGAATATTCTTTCTTACCTTTAGTAAGCTAGCCTATACCTTAATATTAATAAGTATACTTTTAGTATAACTAAGGTTAAATACCTAAGGTTTATTATTTAAGCTAGCTATATTATATACCTAAACTTAGCTAAAGTAGTAGCTATTTAGAAATAAAAGGTATTAATATAGTTATAAAGTAAATATAGCTTTTTAAGCTTTGTAAAATTTTATTTAAAGTTTATTATTAACTTTTTAAACCTTACTAAGCCTTTACTTAACTTTACTAAAAAAGGTATTTTATTTATTTAATTCCTTAAGTATTAAATATTCTTTTAGTGTCTTAAAAATATATTTTTATTAGCCTTTATTCTTAAATAATAAAACCCTACTTTAAATATAATAATTAAAGCTAATATATTAAAAAAGGCACTTAGGGGTTACCTCTCTTAATATAATGTAGTAGGTATACTATAATTAATAGCCTATTACTTAATTAAACTTACTATCTTTTAGTAAAACTATATAATTTATAATAAAAAGCTACTTAGTATTATTTTATACTTTAAGGTATAGTTTACTAAACTTTATAGTATTTTTAAACTATATATAATCCGTATTAACTATAAAAACTTAGAATACTTTATAAGCTTTAAGGAAATATTAAAATACTAAGTATATTAAATAAAGACCCTCTCTCTTTTTAATTTTTATCTTTATTATTATTTAGGCTTTTAAGTAATATACCTTAATATACTATCTTACTATAAATAAAATAAATTAAGAAAGCTTATACTATTCTAGCCTTTACTTTACTTAGTATTAATTATATATTTATTATATTTACTTTTTACCTAGCCTTTCTTTATACTAAATATAAATTAAATTTAGAATATAGCTACTATTACTAACTTATAAAGATATAACTTCTTTATAAATACTTATTTTTAAAGCCTTTAGAACTAAGGTATATAAGCTAACTAAATATATTATATAAAGGTTAAGGTAGTATAATTTAAGGCCTAAAGGTTCCCTACTAAAGTAGCTATTTATTAGTAAGTTAGTAATTATATAATTAATACTTATAGTGCTTTATTATTTTAAGGCTATCTTTAGGCACTATAATATAAGCCCCTTATTACTATATTAATTTAGTAAACTTATAACTTACCCTTATTAAGCTACTTAAGAAAGAATATAACCTTTTAAGCACTTTATTATAGCTACTACTAAATGAGTATATTAATAAATATTATACACTATATATAGAACTACTACTATTATAGGGCTTATAAGAGCTAGTGCTTATATTAAGGCCTTCTCTAACCTATCTTAGCGCTAAATAAATATTAGTTATAAATTTTAGTAAATTTTATAACTAATTTCTTAGAATTTAATATAAATACCCCCTCGTTCCTTATAGTTATTATAAACTACCTTTTAAAGTATATATAATTAAAAACTATAATAAGTATAAGCACTAAGGCATATACTTAATACTTCCTTAACTATTAATAGTATTTCTATAGATTTCCCTTAAGTATTATTTTAAACTAAGGCTTAGACTAAGTAAGTAGGTTTTAGTTAATACTTTACTTTTTTACTAGTATTATATAGCTTCTTTCTATATTTTATTATCCCTAAACTAATAGTAGTATTAAATATATAAATCAAGAAATATAGATAGTACTTAAAGTAATAGTTTTCTTTACTTAAAATAAATTAGCTTATATATTTTATAGTATATTAGCTAGCCCTTAATAATTATATTTCCTTAGTTACTAGCCTTAGTATATATATAGCCCTTTATAGTTTTAATATTAATCTTATTTAATATATACTAGCTCTTAGCTAAAGCTATATATTAGTTAAAGGGTAAGTAGTCTAGTTTCTTAAATATATTAAATAAAGTATAGCACTTATTTAAGCTACTATTAACTTTACTTAATAATAATAATAGGAATTCTTTAATAAGATATATTATTTAGTAGAATATTACTAGCTAAAGAATAAAGTATAGCTTAGCCTTTATAATATTTATACCTTTTATTTAAGTAAAAAGCTCAATTAAGTTATAGCTAAATATACTATACTTAATATTTTAACCCCCCTTATTATAAAACTAAATATTTTAAAGGGGATATATTTTATTTTCTATATTAGTTTAATAAAATATATAGTAAACAATCCCTTCTCTTTTTAAGTATTATAAAACTCTTACCTAGGCCCTATATAGGTTTAAAATAATAAAGTAAATAAACCCTTTAAGTACTAAGTTAAGTTTATTTTAACTATAAAGAATACTAAAGAATATAATAAGCATTATAACATACTAGTTAAGTAGGTAAGCTATATATAACTAATATAGAAACTACTTAAAAACCTAAAGAATACTATAGCTTTAGCATTATTTAAATTATACTAGGGCAATATATATTATAATAATAGCTTAATATAGGTATAATACATTCCTTAATTAGCTCTATATAGTATACTATTTAATATATATAATTCTTATCCCTAATAAGCGAATAAATTTTGAAATTCGCCCACACTGCAGTAGCAACGCAGAACCGACTCTAAACCTCTTAAAAAGTATAGAAAAAGAATCACTGCATTTATTTTACCCTATCTTTAATAGCGTATTAGTGCTAAAGTATAGGCATAGTAGATAAGGCAATACTAATAGATATTAATAGTAGAAATTACAGACTTATATAGAGCTATTACTACCCTCTTATAGAGTAGGGTAGTATTATATTAATAATACCTTAAGTTACTTCTATGCTACTACTTATATATAAGTAAATACTAAACTACCTTATAGTTAAATATAATAAGATTACTAAGCTTATACTAGCTATAGCACTAAAGAGTATATAGAATATTATTCTTTATATTAATAATATAGCCTTAATATAAGCCTAATATAAACTCTTTATACCCTAGACTCTCTTTAAAACACTAATAATAATATTAACCTTACTATTACTTAATAAGCTTATTATAATTAAAAATCTAAAAGAAGTAGTTAAATAAGTAGTAAAGAAAGCTATTAGTACTAAAAACGCTATAGCCCTAAGCTAAGCTAGCATTACTACTAAAAATATATTACTTAGATATTAATTTAGTAGATTTATACTATAATAATAGTAATACTACCTTATATTTTCTATAAAACTATTATTAAAGGCAATACTATAGCTAAAGTAATATAGAACTACTTACTTAAAGAAACTATTATAGCTATTAATTAAGCTATAGGTATTAATATAGCTATAGTAGCGCACTGCCTCTATAGTAGTAATATTATAATAATGTTTTATAATATAATAAAACCCTATACTAATAATATAGCTTAGGTTAGTACTACTTTTAAGCTAAAAATAACACTAAACTAATATATATATTTAGTATTATTATTAAAGGCTTTTTAATATACTATATATAGAACTAAGAAAGGAATTATATTCTTTAAAATATAATTATAGCTAATAGCTAAGGTCCTATAAAAGTTATAATATAGAAACTATATAGTATTATAACCTAATCTCCCTTAATTATTATAATTAATAGTATTAATATAGTAAATAGGCTATATTATATTAGAATTATTTATAAAGCTAAAATATTTAAAGCTAAACCTTATAATAATACTATCTACCCTTACTAATGCTTTAAGTGCTTTAAATTTAGCTATATAGCTATATACTATATAGCACTCTTATAATATAGCTATTATATATTTAGCTAGTATAAAGGGGATAGGTAAACTTACTTAGCACTATTAGAAGCTATATAGAAATGCTATATTAACTACTTAGGTCCTTACCTAGTATAGTTCTATATATATAATATAATAAATAAATAATAAAACTATATATATACTATATACCTAATATAGCCCCTTTTCTTTACTAAACCTCCTATATTAGAAAATAATAGCTAGATAAAAGTGCCTAGCTATAGCTAAAGATATAATACTAATAACCTATTATTATAAAAAGCTTTACTATAAAAGTAGGTAAGTAAACTATATACCTATTTCCTTAAATTAAGACTAGAATTAATATAGTAATTATAAGCTACTATAAAGGCCTTCTTAAGCTAATAACCTATAGCTACTATAGCACTAAATAAGCTAAGCCTAACCTAATATACTATATAAAGTATATAATAAAAGTTATATATTAAAATATATAAAAAAAAAACCTACCTTATATATTTAATACTAGAAACCTAACTTAAAGCTAATATAATAATAATATAGAAGCTAGGAACTATAAATAGTAAACTACCTAACCCTAGCTTTAGCTACTTTTACCTTACTATTTAAGGTAGCTAAACTATAATTTATATAAACTATTAATATAGGGCTAAGGTATAGTTAATATATATAGGTAAGGATTAATACTCTATAATACTAATAGAATACTATATTTATTTAATATACTCCCCTACCTATAAGCTTAATTAAATATTACCTTTTCTTAAACTTATAATAGCCCTACCTTTAAACTATAATATCTTTATTAGTAACTTTAATTAATACTACTTACTTTAAAATTATTATAGCTAAACTTAAATAAAAAGTAATATACTCTTTATAATAATAATATAATAGTAGCTTAAACTTATAATACTATAGAGTAAAGTAACTTAAAAAATATAAAGTAAAAGGGATAATACTATTAACTATATATAAATTACTTATAATATAAAAGTTAAATTTTTAGAAAAACTAAACCTTACTAGATTTAACTATATAGTATAGTTAATTTATATTAGCACTAGCTTAAGGCTAAGTAGTAACTACTCTCTTTATTTTAAGTAGCTATATATAGAAAATAATTTTATAATAGCTAAAGTAGTAATATAGTTTTACTATAATCTTACTAAACCGCTACTTTATATATTAATAAAAGTTAATAATTATATAAAATAAATAATAGCTAAGCTTTAAGCTATTATAAATTTAGTAGTTTTAAGGGAACCCTAAGGTAGCCTTAGGCTAAATCTATAGTAGAATTACTATACTAAAGAAGCTACTTAAAATATAAAGAGAGTATTAAGGTAATAGTAAACTTTTTATATTAAAAAGAACTAATAGCTTACTACTAATATAGCTTAGATATAAAGCTAAGTTATTAGTAATAAATAGTATAGTACTTAGCGCTCTACTATTAAGGTAATAACTATATACTAAGAAAGCCTATAAAAGCTTAAGCACTAAGTATAGCTTTATAATAGGCTACTATTAAAATAATAATAAATCCTAACCTTAATTTAAGGTAAGGGAATAAACACTATAATTACTAAATTATACTAAAAGAAAGTAGCTATATTAGCTAACTATTTTTTTCCTTCCTTCTAAGCCTAGCTAAATAATATATTAAAAAACTTTAATAATTACTTTAATACTATAATATTTCTAATAAAGAACTACTTTAATATTAATAAAATCTATAGTATTATTAAAAGCTTAGTAAGTTAAAAGGCATTTAAACTTAATAAACTTCTAGCTAGCTACCTTAAAGTATATAGTAAGCCCTTAGCTAAAACCCTTACCTACCTACTAAATATATACTACTATATTAGTTATTACCTAGCTTTATTTTAAAAGGTAAAGATAGTTATTTTTTATAAACTAAGTAAAACCTTAGTAAAATAATAAAAGGTAAAAGCTTAGTGCCTTATTTTACTTCTTAGTATTATTAAAAAGGTATTAAAAGTAGTAATAGTAAGCTAGCTTACCCTTATAGTTAAGTTAAAAGGGGCATTACCTAACTTATAAATAAGTAATAAAGTAAATAAATTAATAAAAGTTATACTAAGTGTTTTAGTAGAATTAGTATAAGTAGTATAGTACTATAGTAGTATTATATTACTACTTTAGTTAAATATATTAGTAGCCTTTAATACTATTTATTATAAATAGTTATCTTATACCCTTATTACTATTAGTATCTTTATATAAATTATAGTATAAACCTACTCTTTTACTACTAAATATATAGCTAGCTTTTTTTTAAATAATAAATTTATAAGCCCCTTACCTATAACTATAAGAGTACTATAGAGATTACTTATCTCTTCTATTCTTTTCCTACTCTATATTACTTTATTATATACTAAGCTTTAAGTAGTATAATTTATACTTATTATAGAATTTTCTAATAATATAAATATATTAGTATATAAATAAATAGTAAAGGAGATATAGGACTGCCTTAAAGCTATATAATTAATTTACTAAAAGTAGTTTAAGGAATTAGGCCTTAAGTTTAACTTAGGAAAAAGTAAACTTATATACTTTACTAAAAAGTATGCTATTATTATAATATTAGTTTAGCTTAGCACTAATATAATATAACTAGTTTAATTTACCTACTTCCTTAGAGTATAGGTTTATTATAAACTTTATTAAAAGATATACTAAAGCTAAGTTATGTTAAAACTACTATAGTAATAGCTTACTTTTATATTACTAGTAGCTTTAACTTAAGGATACTTACTATATAATATATAGCTTCTATATATATAGGTTATTTAGAGTATTATTATATATAGTATAGAATTACACTATACCCCTACTAATATTAGTAGTAAAGTATAGAATATAGCTAAGGTATTTATTTCTAAATAAACTAAGTGCTTAAGGGTAGTAACTAATACCTTTAAAGCTATACTATATACTTTAGTTAAAACTAAGGTAGCTATAGCTTTAATTAACCTTTACCTTAACTACTATTTACTATACTTTTATTACTAAATAAAGACTAATAAAATAGCTAAGCAAATATATAGTATATATATTATAATAGTAACTTAACTTTAATATAGATTAATATATTAAAGATATAGCTACTTACTATAGTAAAATAACTACTAAGTCTATATACTATTCTTAAACTAGCTCTATAACTACCTATTAAAACTATTCTTAACTAAAATACTTACTTTAAAATAAAAAAACTACTAGTATTAGGAAAAAACTACTATATAGGCGCGCTAGACTTATATTAACTATATAGCAGTAGAGCTTAACTCTAACTTTACCTTTACTACTAAAGTTATTTACCTTTACTTAAGCCTTACTAAGTATAAATCTATAGCGCTTATATAAATATATATAGAATAAATTAAGCTTAATACTTTCTTTTTCTATTAATATATTTTTAAAGTAAATTTACTAATATATAGCTACTAGGCTAATAATAAGGACTATTACTATATCCTACTATTTTATAAGAATTTTAATTACCTTTACTTTATTAATGCTAGTATATATTAGGTATATAACTAATATAAAGTTAGGGAGGCATTAGAATATAATAGGCTAGTAACTATACTTATAAAGTAGCTTATATTAATAGGGTATATTCCTTAATTCTAACTTACTAAAAGTCTTTAAGATTAATAGGCTAAAGATACTAAAGATTTAATAAAAAGTAGTACCTAGTGTAGTATAGGTATAGAAACGCTAAAGAATTATATAGATATTATAGCTAGAATATATTATTATAATATATAACTTATCTTTACTAATATATAAAAAATAGTAGCTTAAGAGATAATAAAAAATAGGTATAATGCTTTTATACTAGCCCTAGGCCTATACTTTATTGCCCTCCCTCTTCCCCTCCCTCTCCTCTCCCCCCCCCTTCTCCTTTAGGTTATTCTCTACCTTTACTACTATATAGCCTTATATAGCTATTATACTAAGCCTATAGACCTTTTATAGAATCTTCCTTAAGATATTATTTTACTCCTTTAGTATATTAATAATATAATAAGCCTATAGTAATATTTTACCTTTAACTAAAGTTAAAGCTAAAACTACTATAATATTACTAATAGCCTATACTACTATATTAATAAATAGGCCTACCTACTTTATAAGCTATATTATTTCTTTTTAAGCAATATTATATTCCTTAGCCTATTTATAAGTTAGCATTACACTAATACTATAGCTAAACTATAGCTATACTACCTTATACTTATATTAATAGGCTCTTTAAAGGTATAGAGGTTTTATATATTTATTACTTACTTAATAGCCTCCTAATATAATATAATATTTAGATTTAGCTATAAAACTAATTAGCTTCTACTAGGCTATTAATATAAATAGGGAATATAATACTTATACCTAAATAAGTCTTTTTTACTTTTATATACTTAAAGCATATACTATTAATACTTATTTAAATTAGTAATAGTAATAGCTTAGGTTAAAAGGAGGTACTAATCTTTAATGCTATAATATTATTTTTTAATATTTTTAGCTTATATTAGGCAAGCCTTATAGAGCTAAGCCTATAATTAGCTTAGCTATAGGTAGGTTAGTAGCAGTAATATATTAAGAAAGAAATAGTACTTACCCTAAGTATAATAATTAATTTATTTATAAAGATAGGTAGTATCTTTAATAACGCTATAGTTAGTTAAGGGTAGTAATAGGGTAGCACTACTATAAAAATAGGAATAGGGGTATACTTATAATAAAAGTAATAAATAAAAAAGGAAGGAAGAAAAGAAAAGGTTAGGGATAAGGGAAAGAGGGTATATATATATATCTCTCTCTTTTTATTATATAACTAGTAGTTAGCTAATAGCTAGTTTAGTAATAGCTAGCTACTAGCTAGTATAACTAATACTATAGTAATAAGGAAGCTAAAGAAAGGTTTTAGGTAAGGGGGTAGCAGCCTAGGGGAATTAAATAGGGACTAGTATAGAAGACTAACTAAGTGCTTAAGGTAACTTACTATAATATATAGACTACCCCTAAGGGTATTCTATAGCACTACTATACCTCTACTAACCTAGTTTACTTCCTATTCTATACTACATACTCTCCTATAATACTAGTTAAGTTTAGCTAGTAGCGTACCTCTTTCCACAGTTAGGACCAGTATAGAGCCACTACGGCTCCACTGCAGAACTTAAACAAAGGCTATATATAGGTTTTCCCCCCTATACTAGGGTTTTTCCTATATAGTCTTAGTAGCAGTGGTACTAGAATTGGGCCAACAGCCCAACTAGTGTATTACATAAATAAATAAATTTAATATATATTTCAATAATAATAGGCCCTATTTAGGCTCTAATCTAGCCTTAATACCCCTATACTTTAATACTGCTTATCTCTTAGTAGAGTAAATAAGGAATCTAAATAGGCTTTTTTTTTCTTTCTCTTTTTTTTTTATACTATTTAGTAAATATAGCTATAAAGGGTAAGTTAAGGTTAGGTAGTAGGGGTAGCTCCTAGCTTATAGTAAATAAAAGAGGGTTTATTAGCCTTAGGCTAGTTATACCTTAGGTTTAGGTAGGACTAGCTAAAGGTAGTAGCAGTAGCGTAATAGTAGTAGTAGGTAGTAATTAAGGTAAGTTTAAGAAACTAGAGTAGAATAGTAAGGTTAACCTACTTTTAAAGAGGTTAAGGGGAGGGATTAATATAACTTTAAAAGGGTTCCTAGAAGGAACTAATAGGACTCTAAAAAGGTTCCTAAAAGGGGCTAACATAACTCTATAAAGGGCAGTAGGAGGGGGCAGCATAGGCATATATAAACGCTTATTAGTAGGTAGGGGAGGGGCAGACGTAGCAGTTTAACGCGCTTAGAAATTAGTAAATAAATCTTAATGCACAGGCATTAATTATTTAACCTAGCGCTACACTTTAGGAAACTAAGCGTCAATAGGGAGTAGGCTAAAGGGACAATATAGAACTTACGTTTACTAGAACCTAGGGGCAAGAGGGGACACTTATAGTTAATAGCTAGTGCATAATTAGCTAGCTAATTTAGGATTTTTAGGATTTCCGTTTTTAGGTTTATTATTGTTAATAGGGACTGCATTGTAACTAGCTAGGATAATAGTTTTTGCCTATCTAATTGCGTTACTAACACTCTTATATTGTTATTATTGCTGAAATAGCCACTAGCTAGCAGACAGCTAGGGGGCGGCGCGGACGAAGGGGCTATATAATGGATTTAAGCTAGCGGCTTAGATCCTTAGCGGAGCAAGAGACGGGCACGTAAGGAGACCCATTGCACCCATAGGGCAAGCCCTATAGACACACACTATATATAGAACGCACACGTAGTGGAGGGGGATAGTAGTCTCCCTTTCCTCCTTATGGATAATAATAACTCTATCAACACTAGATCGCAGTAGCCATCTAGGCTAGTCCATAACAATATCTTATTATTATAACTGTTGGGAATAACTCATAAAGGGAAAACAGATACTAAAATGCATGCATAACAAAAACAACGTAAAAAGGGTCTATTATTGATGATTCTTCTAAGCTAAGAGCTAAGCTTGTAAAGTAAGAAAAAGGTGGTGTTGTGGCCACGCATGCAGTTAGTAGTGCAGCTAATTAAACTATATGCATTATTATAGCGGACCCACCTAGTTGCCTACATACGCTATACCTAGCGTTTTACCTATACTAAGGTTTTGCTATTAAAAATAATTTTAATACTAGGGAATTCTTTTTTTTTATAAGAGAAATTACTTAAAGAGTAGCTAAAAAAATAAATAAAAAGTTTTAATTAAGGAAAGTGTTATTAAATAGATTCTAACTATAAAATATAGGGATATAATTAGTTATAGTTAAGGATCCTATAGGTTATAATTATTATTATTACTTTTATATAGCTTATATATACTTTACCTACCCTTTAATCTAAATATTAGCTTTATTAGTATTAATAAAGGTTTTTAATAATTTATTAAGTAAAGCCTTTATTATAATGTTTATAATATTATTATTTCTATTAATTTAGTAAATTTCTATAAGTTTATAGTATTTATATAATTACTAAAGGGCTATTATATTAATTATTAAGTGTTTTTCCTTAGTTATACTTAGCTTTATAAAGTATTTATATAGTAATAGTAAGTTAGTATAGATTATTATTAGGATTTATAGGAATTTAAAGTATTTTATAAAGGTATTTAAAGTTATACTAATAGTATAAGCTATATTAATACCTTAAACTATTCTATATAGCTTAAAAGTAAGCATACTCTTTATAACTCTTTTACTTTTAGTAAAACTATATATAATAATATTTCTATAAAGCTTAAATTTAGTATTTTTACTACTTTTAGTTTTATTACTAATAATAATTATAAAGCTAATTTAGAAAGGTAAGGTTTTTATTATTTATAAAAAACCTATTAATAAATATATAAAGTGCTACTATTAGTAAATTTATTATAAAATACCTTAGTTTATAATTAGTATTATTAATTTACTATTAGATTTTTTTATTAAGTTTATTTATATTAATTTAGTTAGGTTTTTAAGCTTAAGCTATTATAAAAAGATTATAAGCTACTTTAGGTTAGTATACTATTAAAATATATACTTCTTAAGTATATTCTTTAATATATCTTTACTTTATAATAAAGTTATTAACTTTTATAGTTTTAAAATTATTACTCTAAGCTTTTTAAATTAATATAATTATATTATTATTATTATTAATTAAGATATAATTATTAAAAATAAAGAGACTTTTAAAAGTTAGTTTTTATTTAAGCTTTACTATAAAGCTAGCTTTTTAAAGCCTAACCTTTTTTTTATTAAAAAAAGTAAGGTTATTAAGTTTAAATATATTATTAGTTTATGTACTAACTACCTTAAAATAGTTAGTATTGTTATGGACTAACCCGATTAGGTTATCGCGGATGTCAGCGCAGTCATACCGGTGGCGTGCCGGATCCCTTTACCAGCTGCGCCAGCTGCAAGCTAGGCAAAAGGATACGCATTGATCAGGTTGGCAAGATCTGATTAATTGACATCTATATTGGTCGGTCGTCGCTAGGGTGGGTGCCAGCTGGTGCGGTCCGTTAGCACGCAGCCTAAGGTTGGGTTAAAGACCAAACTATAACATAGCCCCACTTTCCCCACCCTCTTAACCAATACCGCGCCTCCCCTAAGGGATCCACTTTCTCCTCATCGCTAGTGGGTCCTTGTAAGCCCAGGTTCCGGCAGGACTCGAACCTGTGACCTTAAACCTGATCAATTGTTATG
>AFRA01001205.1:0-12238 GCA_000223055.1 Claviceps fusiformis PRL 1980
TCCTCTCTCTCTCTCTCTCTCTCTCTCTCTCTCTCTCTCTCCTGTCTTAAAGCCCCCGCTCTCCTTAATCGCCCCCCCTTTTGCTGAATCAAAGCCTCTTGGACTAGTTTGCCATGGATCTCCATGTCACACGGCTGCGCTTCCCAGTCCATTGCCATCGTCACCGCCTATGATACCCTTGGCGAAAGCGGCGTAGAGCACTCTCTGATTCAGAGTGATGCCACCGCCATGTTCGTGGACCCTCACTTGTTGAGAACTGCTGGTGGCCCAATCAGGAAATCTGGCGTCAAGATCGTCATCATCAACGAGGACTGCATCTTCAGCACCGGCCGCGAGATTGAGGATTTCCGAAACAACAATCCCGATCTCCAGATCCTCACTTACGAAGAGCTTCGGAAGCTCGGAGAGGAAAACATGGTCGATCCTGTTCCTCCCAATCCCGAGGACCTGTACTGCATCATGTACACGTCTGGCTCGACCGGTCCGCCCAAGGGCGCTTGCCTTACCCACGAGGGTGTTGTTTCTGGCCGTACGTCGATCCAGTCGCATGTCTTTGAACGTCTGAGAACACAAAAAAAAAAGAAAAGAAGAAAAGAAAGAAGAAAAGAAAAAAAAATAGAGGGAGAACCAGTGACTAACCTGAAAATATTCTAGTCACCGGTCTTTATACCTGCGTTGACGGATGCATTAGCGACAAGGAGTTCGTTTTAGCCTACCTGCCGCTGGCTCACATTTTTGAAATGGTCCTCGAAAACCTGGTGCTCTTCATAGGTGGAACCTTGGGCTATGGCAACCCTCGTACTCTATCCGACGTCTCCGTCAAGAATTGCGCTGGCGATATGCGCGAATTCCGACCCACTGCTCTCGTCGGCGTTCCCCAGGTCTGGGAAACGGTCAAGAAGGGAGTCATGTCGAAGCTCGACGGCTCCAGCCCTTTGCTCAGGGGCTTGTTCTGGAGCGCCTACAACTACAAGTCCTTCATGACACGGCACAAGCTGCCTCTTGCCAGCGTTTTCGACGGCCTCGTCTTCTCCAAGGTTCGTCAGCTGACGGGCGGTCGACTCCGATTTACCATGAATGGTGCTAGTGGCATCGCCGACAGTACCAAGCAGTTCCTGTCCCTCGTCCTCGCTCCCATGCTGGTCGGCTACGGTCTCACCGAGACCTGTGCCAACGGCGCGCTCGGCTGCCCTCTCGAATTTTCCCCCGACGCCATCGGCCCCATCCCCGCCGCCGTCGATGTCAAGCTCGTTTCTTGCCCTGAGCTTGGTTACCACACGGACAATGTCGAGGTTCCGCAGGGAGAAATCTGGATAAAGGGACTGCCCATCCTGAAGGAATACTACAAAAACCCCGAAGAGACTGCCAAGGCTGTCACCCCGGACGGTTGGTTCAAGACGGGCGATATTGGCGAATTTGATGGAAACGGCCACCTGAGAGTCATAGACCGTGTCAAGAACCTTGTCAAGATGCAGGGTGGTGAATATATTGCTCTCGAAAAGGTGGAGTCGATCTACCGAGGCGCTCAGACCGTCGGCAACGTCATGGTCCACGCCGATGCCGAATATTCAAGACCCATTGCGGTCATCATGCCCAACGAAAAGGTTCTTGTCGGGAAGGCCAAGGAGCTGGGCGTTCCTGAGCACGAGATGCACACCAATCCCAAGATCCGTGATGCCGTGCTGAAGGATCTCCAGGCCACTGCCAAACGCGCTGGCTTGAGTCCGATAGAAATCGTCACCGGAGTTGTCATTTCTGATGAGGAGTGGACTCCTCCGAGCGTACGTATAAAACATTTGTCAAATTAGCCCTCTTTCTTCTTTCTTTCTCCCCCCCCCCCTTCTTGCGCATTCTACAAACAAATTGCTGATCAAAATGCTGTGTTGTACAGGGCCTCGTTACCGCCACTCAAAAGCTGGATCGAAGAGCCATTCGCAACCGATACAAGAACGAGATTGCGAGCTGCCTAAAGGGCGGCTCCTAGACCCACCCTTCTTTTTGTCCTGTTTTTGTCCTGTTTTTGTCCTTTTATTTCCTTATTGTAGAGCGGTGGGCAAGTCCAGCAGACGAATGGGAGAAGAAGAAAAAAAATGGTAATGGAGTTGAAAGATTCGCGTCATGGCACCAACGAACCGCAATGCGAGGTTCTTGGTGATGTGTGCGCATGTTGTTGTCATACTGTACTAATGCCTATGTGGTGGTTGGTTTTTTTTTTTTTTTTTTTTCTTGTCCGCTGTCGTTGTAATACAATCTAGATCCTGTCTTGCTCTCTGGTACATGGTATTGGTGCGATGGTGTGGTGGTTGATTCGACATGGGGGTCGGACTCTGTAGACAATGTACCTACCTCCTCTTGCGGCTTCCGTGGATGACAATGCCGCTGCACAAAACAATGGCACAAGAACCGAGACCGCAGAGGAGCTACGTACGAAGACCATGGGAGAGGGATCCATGAGCGGCACCACCTAATTCAAAAAGAAGAGGAAAGAAATTGAAGAGCATGGACTAAAAGACATGGAACAAGATGCACAGAGTTCACAAGGTAACGAATGCGATACTGCCGACGTCTACCTTGGTAGACAAAGGTATTACTAGAGTACCCCTCCCCCCTTCCCCCCTTCCCTCCTTCTACACCCGTCATCCGTCCACAATGGCATGGCTGATTCGACGTCCGCATCAACCACCCCGTATCCAACTCGCTTTTCACGCCCGGCACTCCATGACGCGCCCATGTGCCAAAAAGAGACTGAAACGGGGCAAAGAATTCATTTAATATGAAATGTAACAAGAATAATACAAAACGCCATTTCGCTGTATGCTCGCCACGGGTCTCCCGCATGCCACGTTTCTAAATCATGATGAAAGAAAGAAAAAGAAGAAGAAGAAGAAGAAGAAGAAAAACCAAAGCGCTACGTTGACGGGGCTGTTGCGGGGATGAAACATGCTATAAACATAAAAAAAAGGACGTATTCTAGTGGCGACAGGGGCACCATGTTGCGATGTGCCGAGTTCTTGTCCAGAATATACCAGTCACGGGAGTCGCCGCGTATGATGATTGTGAAACCCACCTCTTTTCTCCTGCATTGGACTCGTTCGTTGACGCGCTTTCCTGTCTGGGCTGGCCGTTTTTACATGAAGCAATGAAATTGTATCATTTTCTTCGTTTGAAAAATATGTTGTATCGGAATCCTTTTTTTTTTTTTTCTTCCTCTCTTTTTTCATGAACTCTTTCTTCGGAAAAAGACTAGGTAGGGCACCTTATCCTCGCCTGATCGGAATACCTCGTTTTGTACGTCGTCGCTCTTTCGACTGCCGATGCGGACTCTCTTGACGACGCTGTCGTTGCAGAGGAGCCAGGCGTCTTGGCCGTGGGTGGTCGAGTCGCGCACATACGCGTAATAGTGGCCCGTGTTGATTGATCGCCCGGCATGGACTATCACGGCGTAACATTCATATTTGAAAGGACCGGAAAAGGCCTTGTCGGACGTGGATGGCGGTTGGTATGGCGGAGATGCAGCGTCGATAAAGTACGGCGAGAAGTCAAAGTCGTTGAAATCCCACGTCACGGCCGCGTTGTTCTTGATGAATCCTCGGCCCTGGTAGTGGAAACGGCGGAAACTGATGCACAACAGCTCCGGCATGCGGGCCAGCGACATTCTCTGAATTGCTCGGCCTTTGCTCCGACAGTGGTCGCATTCAAAGTCGGCGAGCTCGTTGTCGCCGGTAGTTCTATGGAGAGCCTCTGCCAGTGTCATGTCGTCTTTGCCGTGCACAGCGACTGACAGCCATTCAAAGGGTGAGAATGTGTATGTGAGGTTATCGCATTGCTTGCACTGGACTGTCGATACCTCCAGTCCTCGCCAATATCTGTCCACAATCGAGTCGTTTAGTTTGCTATGATTCCTCCAGTACTCTACGGCCGCGCAAGTGAGTGATTGCCCTTTGGTGTCTGGTTTGGCGGGGATTCCCTTCAAGTGCCGAAGAAGGTTTGTCTCTTCATGAAGTTGGTCCATAAGGAAAGACATGAACTCTTGAGCATCTTGCTGGTCCGGACCACCGAATTGAGTTTGCGGGTCGCCAGACTTGCACAGATGTCGAGAATACTCCTAAAGCAAGCAGTTAGTAAAAGCCCAAAAAAAAAAAAAAGGGGGGGGGGGGGGCTCGAGCTTTCTTAAACTTTCGCTACGACATACCATGAGCATCTGAGCCTTCATAGTCTCAAACTTGCCTGAGCTCATCCAGTGGAACAAATTAGATATCATCTGGATCATGAGCTGTGGCTGATCCCTCTTCTCGTTGTCCTTCCTCGGTACCATATTCTTATATCTCCTCTCCCACGCACGATCCGCAAGCTCCCGTCCAAATCCTGGAGAGGCAAGGAGCGACTGAAGAGTGCTGTTGGCGTAGCACCAGTTTCGGGGATTATGGAGACCGGTGTAGTATAGTTGCTCTGGGACTTTCTTGGGCTGACTGGCGAAATCATTCTCCACGTGGTCGTGTTCGTCGTCACTTTGAGACATGAGGCCACTATGGCTGGGTCGTTGGACGGCGGCTTGAGGCCGAGCTGGCGGTGGTGGCAATTGCGTCGGTGAGCTGAATCTATTGGCTATTTCATGTCTGTAGCGTTGCTCTGTAGACATCATGGTCGACGTCATGGATTGTCGTTCCGTTGACATGGGACGGAACCTCATAAATTCATCACCAGTGCGGGGAAATGCAGGGCGAGTCGCATCCTTATCCAAGGTGTTCTGCCACGCCTTGATGTCTTCTTCGGATTGCAAGGGTGTGACGACATACTTGGACCCTTTTCTCCGGATGAGCCCATGACGGGCTCTTGTCTGGCTGGCGTTGGCGTTCTCCGAAAGAGTCGACTGTAGTGAATGAGAGCCCATCAAGTCTACCCAGCCATCCAGGCCGCCTTTCAATAGTTTCAGGGAGTTTTTCAATTCGCGGCCATAGTTGAGCAGCACCAGAGCACGATACAACGACATGATGACTTCTTCGTCCGAGTTCTTGTGCGTGTGAGGGATAGATTCCGAGGATTGGTCATAAAAGACGACCAAGTCATACGAGTCTCGCTTGTCGAAAAGACTATGTTCAGATTTGGGGGATAGTACAAGGCTATCTGAAATATCAGCTGCCGAAATATTGTCCCTCATCAGAATGCTGGGCTCAATGCATATGATGGAAGAGGCCATGATATGGCCTTCATCAAAGTCATCTCGAGAACGGATGTCGATGAGCAGAATGGATGCGCGGGACTTTTTCAATGTGTAAAGTTGCTCGGGGGTGATTACATCGCCCTCTGGTATTTCAAAGGGCTTCTCGGACATGCTCGATGAGCTGGAGGGGACTGGCGGGGCGGCGGAGTGATACTCGTTGCTATGTCGCGATTGGTTTAAGCTTGGTGTGCTGGCTGCTGAGACAGATGAGCCTGTTCGACTGAAAAGACCTCGTGGGGTGCTGGTTGGCAAGCGTGCTGCTTCGCCAGAAACACTTCCACGCGCTGGGCTGTATATGGCATCAGGAAGTTTCGGCAACGCAGCGGCGCCGTCCGTGTCGACCTTGATCTTTTGAGCAGAAGGTGGCATCTCTCGTGGACCAGCGGGTTTCGGCGGAATGATGGAATAAGTTTTGATGCGGGGATCTTGCCCAGGAGAAGGCAGTGGTCCCCTCAAATTGGCAAATCGGGCCGCCAGGTCCTGAGTCAGATTGCTGGTTGAGTTGGCTCGAACATGTCCAGGCGCAATTGCGTTTCCGTGAAGAGAGGGGGGTTTGGGGTGCACCACTGGCTTTGACTTGGCGGGGGCCCCTTTTGGGGTATCGGCCGAAGCGTGCCCATGAAGATGAGGCTGTTGTATCGTTCTGGCGCCCATGTCACGACGAGCTGATGGTGAACCGCTGGAGACACCGTTGGAGACACCGTTGGGAACAACGTTCGTAACTGGCAAGACAGTCGGTCGTCCAACGGTGGGCTGAACACCGGTCACCATATTGTCAGCGATGACGTTTTGTTTGATTCTCTCGTAAATGCTGCGCTGCTGGTCTATTCTTTTCAACAAGTCGCTATGGAGGCGAGCAACGTCACCACGCTCGCGCGAGGATCGAAGATCTGGGTAGTCGGAATGTTTCGAGATGGTCTGCACGGCAATAACGTATGCCCTGATGTAATCTTTGAGAGCCAAAGCAGGCCGCTGAAGATCTCTGCTCATTTCCGATTGCTTTAGAGAGCTCTCAGCCTGAGCCAGAAGCCGTCTGATAGACTGGTTCGGGTCAATGTCTTGCGGAATGGCAACTAGATCGTCTATATGGGGCAACGGCGCAGCATCTGGCCGGGCGGAACCGCCATATCTGCCGTCATGGTCGTGGCTCCCCGGAGGAAGACTGTATCTGGCGTTTGTGGCCATGAATGCGCTGCTCAGTGCAAGTGACTGACGTTCACAAAAGCGCAGGCCAAAATCGATAGTGTCCTCATTGATATGGTGTGACGCGAGAGCTCAAGCCCATCTCCGAGTATTAGTCTGGTGTAGATGTTGGCGATGATGTAAATCGTGTTCGTTTTAAAAAGACAAGAATGACAGCGCGGGCTCTCGATTCTCTCGCCCTTGACGGGACAGGCAGTCAACAGCAGTTGTGTAGGTCTTGTGCGCGGAGGTTGCTGCAAGAACTGGACCATTTGACGAGTTGAGTGGACGAGAGCGGCGGCCAGCTGGAAAGGAAACTCAGGATTGAAGTGACACGGCAGTTTTTCGTTGACGACGCTGGGCAACCAGGCGGAGTTGCGATAAGATGAGGAGTGGCTTCGAGTTGCTCATGATAGTGCAGGATGCTGCATTTGGTAGGACGTATGGATACCGCGTGAGGTCAAGAGGCGCAACTCGAGCCCAAAGTTGGTGTGTGGTCAAGACTTGAGGAGGATCGTCTGCTACTTCAAGCAGAAGGTGAGAAGACGATGGACCACTTTGAACGCATGAGGAACCAGGTGCAGGACTCAGGACTCAGGCGCGGGACGCCCATGTGGCACCTTGCTGATTCCTGAATACCGTGGCCGGGTGGGCGGAGTACTTGGGCCAAAGCGGGCCCCTGTATTAGGCAGAAAGTATCTGCACCACCCAGCCCATGTACTTATTGCGTTATGCGCCCACCCCACATGCAGTCAACCAAACTCCACAGCACTGACGCAACGTCCATCTGTCAACGTGATCTGTCGTGTCTGGTGGGCTGAGGCAGCAGCACCTTGGTTACGGCTCACGAGCACAACCGCATAACCCGGCAAGGCTATCTTATCTTGTCTGTTTGATTGTTTGTCTGTCACTCCGCCGCCCCCCCCCAACAGCCGGCCTGCTTCGACATCTCAGAAATAGCAGCAGCTGCATGCTCCTTCGTTGCCAACGACTGCAACGACAACCACAGAGTCCAGACAAACACGATCCCCGCAGTGTCGCGGTGCCCGCACTGCGTCACCATTCCTACTCGTGCTCTCCCTTTTCTCACCCCGTCCAGCCATCCAAACGGCACACAGCGCCAAAGATGATGAGTTGGTGGTCATCCTCGGCCAATACGGCCCTGGATGAGCAAATCGAGAAGGCGACAAGCAGTAGCTTGTAGGTTTCTGTTTTCACCGTGGACGTACCCCCGAGGACCCCTTTTGCTAACGTAATCGCCCTTCGCTTTTCTCCAGGGAGGACATTGCCTTAAATCTTGAGATCTCCGACATTATTCGATCCAAGACCGTGGCGCCCAAAGAAGCCATGCGATCCTTGAAGAAGCGAATCGGAAACAAGAACCCAAATACACAACTCAGCGCGTTGAATGTAAGACGACGCTCCACAGGCGCTTCACCTGTGCTTCGCGAGCCGTGCTTACCATGAATGACTGATGGACTGACTTTGTAACGCCCGATACCTTCCAGCTTACGGATACATGCGTCAAGAATGGCGGTTCGCATTTCCTCGCAGAGATTGCCTCCCGAGAGTTCATGGATAACTTGGTATCGCTACTGCAAGCCGTGGGACCCGTTGCCGTGAACTCCGATGTTCGATTCAAAATGCTCGAGCTTATCCAGTCATGGGCTGCCGCGACTGATGGTAGGCACGATCTCTCGTATATTGGCGAAGTGTACAGAAACCTGCAACGGGAAGGATTTCAGTTCCCACCCCGAGTGACGGTGACGAGCAGTATGATTGACAGCAGCGCGGTAAGCGACCAAGGACCTGCCTGCTACAAATGACACGAGCCACGGTCAAGCTAACCATGGCGTGTCTGACGCAGCCACCCGAATGGGCCGATTCCGACGTCTGCATGCGCTGCCGAACGGCCTTCACGTTTACGAACCGAAAGCATCATTGCCGCAACTGCGGGAATTGCTTTGATCAGCAATGTTCTAGCAAGACGATTCCGCTGCCCCATCTGGGCATTCAGGCATCGGTTCGAGTCGATGATGGATGTTACGCCAAGTTGACGGGCAAAGGCTACAAAGAGCTTGGTCCTCCGGATCGATCTCCCACGTATCCCCACAAGACTCGAAGTACATCTGCGATGCAACCACGAAATGCTCGAGTGGACGACGGCTTCGACGAGGACTTGAAGAAGGCACTGGCGATGAGCTTGGAGGAGGTCAAGAACAATTCCAAGGGTCACAACGAGCCTGCACCCCATGTAGCCAAGGTGCAGATGAGCTCGTCCCGGCAGGAGGAAGAGGAAGACGCAGACTTGAAGGCAGCGATTGCCGCATCGATTGCCGACATGGAAGAGCAGAAGAAGGCGCATGCTGCCGCACTCAAGGAGCAAACATCAAATCCGTCGGCCGGGCAGGCGTCGGGTTCTTTTGTGCTCCCCAAGAACGATTACGAGTTGACGCCGGTCGAGGCTGAGAACATTCATCTTTTTGCTACCTTGGTCGATCGGCTTCAGACGCAACCGCCTGGCACCATTCTGCGGGAACCCCAAATCCAGGAACTATACGACAGTATCGGTTCTCTGCGACCCAAACTGGCGCGGACGTACGGCGAGACTATGAGCAAACATGGTAGGTCGTTTTTGGGCCGGCACCCTCTTCTGAAAAGTTTGAGTATTTTTTTTTTTTTTTTTTTTCCTTCGTAGCTGATGACGTGTAGATACACTGTTGGACCTCCATGCAAAGCTCTCAACAGTGGTGCGCCACTACGACCGTATGCTGGAAGAGCGACTTTCAAAAGCCTACAGCCAGCAGAGTCTGGGCGGTTACAACCTTGCAGCCGCTCGCCAGCCGTCAGGGCCATATCCATCCATGGCTTCTCCGTATGCTCCGACTAATCCCGGAGTGGCGGAGAGTTTCTACACTGGACAGATCGCCGCCCCTCCTGATTTCCAGCCCCCTCTGGGACTTCAGTACCATCAACCGCCACCGCATGTAACCCATCAGGCTCAAGCTCCTCCTTTTTGTCAAGCTTCCGAATCACACCCGGACCAGTTTGCACAACCTCAGAGGACGGATAGTTGGCAGGCAAGGGCCACTGCTGGTCCCTCGGCTCCCCAGGATTCGTATCAGCAACAGCATCAACATCATCCTCCACAACAACAAAATTCTTCCCAGGAATCGCTGCATAGGATGCAAACGCCTCAACAGCAGGCAGCATCTCCCCCAGCCGAGCGCCGAGGGTCGTACTATTTCACAACACAACAGCCACAAGCGGCAGTCCAGCCGCCATCTGGCCCGTCCGCACCACCAAGTATTGCCGCCGACTCGTCTTCATCGCCGTATCCCACTCTTCAGCACTCACTGCCATACAATCAGGCTGCTCCTGTCGCGACAGCGAGCCAGATTACAACCCCTATGCAGACTCATGCGCAGCCGTCTTCCCAACTCGTGGGCAGGCCGTCTCGTCATCAACCACATTCCGAATCCTCAATGACTCCCCAACAACCACTATTACAACAGCAGCAGCAACAAGCGCCAGCAAATCAGCACGTGCCGCCGCAAGAGCCGTCCTGGCAGCAACCCTCGGCGCAACCGATCTCGCAGCCAACAGCGGCTCCCCAGTCATGGGCATACACGGGCTACACGCATGAGTCATTTCCGTCTGTTCCGCAACATGAACCCGTCAAAAACCATGCGCAAGAAGAGGCTCTCATTGAGCTCTGAACTGAAAAAGAAAAGAAAAGAAAAGAAAAATGACGGAAGAAAAAAGGGCCATGGAGAGCCCCTAACCCTAAGCCGTTGTCCAAGATCAGAGAAGCACAGCATGTCGTTTTCGGAAGGAGAAGAAGCCAGGGTGCCGGATTCCGTCTTTCTTTCTTTTTTTTTTAATTATTATTATTATTATTATCACTATTACTACTTGTAGGACAAAAAGGCGACCAGTACTCTATGGGGGTTTATGGGAGCGGCTGTTTGAGAGAAGAGGGGCATCATGTTGATGGCACTAAATCGGGCGATTGAGGATGATTTGACTCGGCAACGTTGGTTCTAGAGACGGGTGAAAGGTTGGAGAGGTATTCTTTTGACACGAGTAGGAGCAATGGTTCAGGGTTGAAGAAATTGGTTCTTTCGCCTACGCCGAGGTGACTTTTGCTGTGTATTAATAGCAAATCTGTATGTACAGAAAAGACAAAGCATGGTTTGGGTCGTTGGCAGCCATTGACTGGGAGTTGATGGCCTTTTTTTTTTTTTCCTTTTTTCCTTTTTTTCTCTTTTCTTCCCCCCCTTTCCCTTTTTGTCTTCCTCTTTTCTGCTGTCTCTCCTTTCACGACAGGCGCACGCTAACCCAATGGACCTGACGCGACGCCAAACTGGCCTCGCCACCGTGCGTCGTGGTCGGTGCCGTCGAATGACGAGTGACATGATTAAGTACCAGTCCTCCAATGTTCCTGCGTGATGTACATACTTGGACTGGAGTGTGAGTTCTGGACCAGAAACTCGGCCCGCCCATCTGCGTCCTCTCGTCCGCAACCTCCCATCCGCATCCCTCATCCGCATCCTCTCATCCGCATCCTCTCATCCGCATCCTCTCATCCGCATCCTCCATCTGCATCCTCCACCCAAACAACGTCCTCCAGCAATGGCCGCATGAAGCACAGGAACCAAACCCGCGTGGTGTCTCGAATAATCTCCCCCTTCCTTCGTCCGGTGCCGCAGAGCAGACCGAGCTGTTTCCTTTCCGGGATGCGCACCCCACTCGAGTCATGCAGGCTCGCCCATCGAACCGGAGGGCAGGATGGGGAAATGGCAAGATTCTGTCGCATTCCCGACTGACCTTTCAGCCTCGGGCCTCCCTTTTTTCGTTTGATCCCTTCTTGTCATGGGCCGTGGGCGGCGAGAGAGGAGAGGAGCAGCACCGAAGCCATAAGTGAGATGTTTTTTCCATCATTGATCATTGTCCGTTGCCCATTGTCCATTGTCCATTGCCCTCATTACCCCCCCCCCCCCCCTTTCCTTTTGTTGCCGACCCGAGTCTCTCTTTGAAGCAAAAGACGCTCCTTATTCCCCCAAATCACCATTCTTCGTTCCTGTTGGAGCAACCCGCCTGGAATCCCCCGTACCGTGACCAGATCGAATCAAGAAAGCTTTCCGCATCCCTTCTTCTCCCTCTGGTGACGACAGCACCACGCCACAGACACCAACGTACCTCTTTGTACCTTTTTCATACACCAACATACCTTCTCCCTCCATCAAGATGCCCAGGATTCCCAAAATCTCCCCAACCATCCACCTCGTCCGCCATGCCCAGGGCTACCACAACGTGTCCGTCGCCAACGAATCTCTCTCCGACCCGGACCTGACCCCCACGGGCGAATGCCAGTGCTCCGACCTGCGCGCCAAGTTTCCCTTCCACGACAAACTCGCCAAGCTGGTCTCGTCGCCCATGCGACGCACCATTCACACCTGTAACCTGTCCTTTGGCGGACCAGGCCAGCTGTATCCCATCATCCTGCTCGACTCGCTGCAGGAGGTCTCCAGCTCGCCCTGCGACACGGGCTCCAGCAAGGAGGTCCTGCTCGACGAGTACGGCTACAACATCGACACCGACCACCTGCGAGACGGCTGGACGGAAAAGGGCCCGGGGAGTATCTTCGAGCCCACCGTCGAGGCCGTCACGGCGCGCGCCAAGGACGCGAGGCTGACGCTCTTGCAGATTGCGACTGACGCCGAGGGCGACGTCGCCGTCGTGACGCATGGCGGGTTTTTGCATTTCTTGACGGATGATTGGGAGGATGTTCCCGTCGATGGGGGTAGGTTTCTCTATTCTCTCTCTCTCTCT
>AFRA01001206.1:0-12223 GCA_000223055.1 Claviceps fusiformis PRL 1980
GTACTATTATGTATCTTATGCTATTAATAAGACCTAATGTTGCTTTTACGCTGCAGTGGCTTTTAATAGCCCTAGCTAGCCTGCATTTAGAGCATTTATATACTGCTAAAAACCTACTAAGATACCTTTTAGGTACAAAAGATTTAGCTATTATTTATAAGGGCCCTACCTATATAAATAACATAAAAACACCTAAGGCTAGCCCTAGCTTTAGCTTAGTTAGATTTTGTAATAGCAATTTTACTAGAGATAGAAGCTCTTTTAAATCCACTTATACTTATCTTTATAAGCTAGTAGGGGGCCTAATTAGCTAGAAATTAAATAAGGCTAGCACTATAGCCTTATTAATAACAGAAGCAGAGTCTAACGCTATTTATAAGACTTTCTAGGAGCTTTAGTAGCTTAAAGGGATTTTTATAAAGCTAAAAACACTTATAAAACCCCCTATATAAATTTTCTACAATAACTAGGGAGCTATAAAAACCGCTTATAACCCTACTCTCTATAGCTATACTAAGCATACCCTCCTAAAATTTCACTATAACCAACAATTAGTTTTAGAAGGGCTTGCTAAAATCGCTTACCTAAATACTAAGAAAATCCCTGCCAATAGGCTTATAAAGCCCCTTATAGGCCCTATACACCTTATTTTCTTAGAGCTTATAGGTCTAAAACCCCTATAATTTATTACTAAAGGCTATAAAAAATAACGCCTAGCTAAAGGCATAAAAATAATAAAAACACCTAAAAAATCAAAAATAACTATAAAAACAAAGAAAGAATAAGGTCCCTGCTTTTAATAGCAATACCTTTACAAAATACTATGCTTTACTATAGTAAAAGGTTACTTACCCTAAAGCCCTAATTTTAGGCTCTATAATTCTACAATCCTTTTTTATTTTAGAATTTTCCTAGATTTTATATAACTTTTTCTTTTGCTTTTACCTTTAGCGCCCTTATAATAACTATCCCTAATACTTCTTTAAAAGGGGTGTTAAAAATAACAGGGTTATTTATAGGGGATTCCTTACTATTAGTGCTATAATTATAGCGCTAACAGAAGCACTTTATAGGGGGCTTTGTAAGCCAGTGTAAGCCAGTAAGCATACGTACGCGCGGGTGGCATAACTACGGAATTCTAACCGAAGGTTACGTGTGCGTAGGCTCGCAGCTGCGAGGTCCCTACAAATCCTTACTTTTTAACCTTTTCTGCCTATTCTAACAGTTATATAGTTAGACTAATAGCTATAAGGTAGGCCTAGTCTTTAGGTTAGATTTATAAGGTAACTAATAAAGATATAAAGAAACGGATTAAAGAATATAACTAAGCTAGCTAATAGCTGCTTAGTTAGGGAAGGTAGCTACCCTATAATATATGTTTTTTACTGTTTTTCTTAATAAGAAGGAATTTATAAAAAGTCTTAGAACTAGATTCTTTATTACTAAATTCTAGGCTTTCTTTCTATATAAATATCTAAAAATCAGTTTTTTAGTGTTATACATTGATTTTCACTAAGTTAACTAATTGCAAGCATATTGGCAGCTAATTTATATAGCTATAAGTCTATTTTTTTATTTTCCTATATAAATAAATTTTATAGAAAATAGAAAGTAGCTTACAAAGCCTAGCTAGTAACTAGAATCCACTAATAAGGTTAGTGGGTATATAAGGGAAGCAAGTGAAAAACCCCCTTATAGCCGCCGACCGTACGGACCGTTAGAATCACTCTTACTAGCTACGCACACCTATAAAGTCAGATATTAGATATAATTTATTGGATATTATTATTGCAAATTCTTTAGCAAATTAAACAGTGCTAAAAGCAACGCAAAAGCTTCCATATTTCGTGAGATATAGTGGACTGCAGCTTGCTACAGTGCTCTGCTCTGCAGAGCAGTGGATCTATACGTGCACGCTCACTAAGCCCACTACCTTAGTAAGCTGTGCTCTATAGCACCCACCTCTATTATTTCTAATAGAACCTAATTAGCACTTATCTCTATAACTATAAATATATAATTATTAAGTATAAGCTAATAAGCTAGTAAGTACTTAGCTTAGTTAAACTATAAAAAGCTAACTACAATATATAAAACTATTTAAACCTTTTAATTAGCCTATTCTATACCTTTATTTATTTATAGATAATAAGCTATAAAAAAAAGCTACTTTATACTAATAAGAGAGTAAAGAGTTAACTAGAATTATTTAACTTAATTTATTCCTTAGTTAAAGATAATTTAAGAGAGAAACCTATAAAACTACTATTAATATAAGTAAAACCTCTTTATATATACCTTAGCTACTATATTTATTATAGCCTTTAACTAAATAAACTTAAAAAAATAATTTATAATAACTATTAAGTACTAAGGTAAGTTTATATTTTTTATTAATAGGTTTATTATAAAATTTATAAAAATTTATAACTAAAACTAGTTTAAAGCTAAAGTAAGCTTTAATAAGCTTTATTTAAGCTATTAGCTTTTTTAGCTACCTATATAGTAATAGTTATAAATATACTAAGCTATATTACTAAATATACCCTCTTAATAATAGTCTTAGTAAAGCATCTAAATATTATATTTTACTTTAAGTATTTAAGTAATACTAACCTATATACCTATTTAATTAATATAGTAATAAAGGGTTTAAATTATAAAACCTAAACCTAGCCTTAAAATTAAAAAATACTATAGGTATTAATAATATAGTTAGCTACCTAAGCCCTTATCCCTATAGCTTTAAAGAACTTTTTATTACTTTAATATATAGCTTATTACTTAAAAATATAAAATTTATTAGCTTAAAGGCCTTAGTCTTAAAAAAACTATAAGTACTTATTACTAAAGAGAAGCTTATTTAAGAATAGTTTATTACTACCTTTACCTAAGTTTTACTATATATAGCTTTCTTTAGTAATAATTACCTTTAGTACTTAGCTTCTTTTTATTTTACCCCTATCCTCACTTTTATATAGCTTTATTTTAAGCTTTTAATATATTATAGCTAGTATTTTATTATTAATATATTATAATACTATAAGGACTATTAAGGGTTATTATTATAAAAAGTCTTTAGATTTATTTTATTTTTATTATAAAAAAGTATTAAACTACTAAGCTAAGCATTTAGAGTAATAATATAAATTAAAATTATAAAGAGTAAGTATTCTTAACTAACATACCTATTACTTTAATATCTCTTAAAGGGTAGTAAAATACTTTAGGTTTTTATAGTTAGTAAGAATAGTAAATAAGTAAGCTATACTTTAAAGCTTTACTTTTTAAGCTTTAAGGTAGAAGATAATAATAAGTAATTCCTTATTATAAATTATATAGTTTTACTATATTAATATTAAGTATACTAAGTAATAGGCTACTAAGTATAAGACCCCTTTTATATTATATTAAGAAAGCTAGCTGCTTATAGCCTCTTTAAATATATTTACCTTTATTAATATATTTTAATTAAAATTCTATTAAGCTAGAACTAAGTATAAAATAAAAGCTAATTTAAGCGCCTTAAATATAAAGATATACTTAGCTATTTATTAAAAAAGGACCCCTTTCTTTATTAAGGCTAATAAAAGCTTAATAAGTTCTAAGAAGTTCCTAATAAATATTTAATAAAAGTTTATAAACTTTAAAGAACTTCTTACTTTTTAGGTTTAAGTTAGCATCTTTTAGTTATAAATAATTATAATTTTTTTAGAGTTTAGATAAATACTTGTCCTAGCCTTTATAATAAACCTAAGGTATTTAACCTTCTAAACCCTAAAACTATACTTATTAATATTAAAGTATAGCCTAGCCTCCTTTAATTATTATAATATAAAATATATTTTTTTTATATAGTTTTTTTTATAACTTAGAAGTATAAATAAGGATATTATCTAAGTATATAGTAGTAAAGTCCCTTAAAGCAAACCCTAAAGCCCTATTAATATAACATTAAAATATAATAAAGGTGCTAGCTAAACTAAAGGGGTAAATAAGCTATTTAAAAAGCTTAAATCTTATTTAAAATACTATAAAATACTTATCCCCTTTAGTAATATAAAGGTAGTAAAATATAGCCTAAACATTAAGTTTTATAAACTATTAAGTATTAGCTAAAGATTATATTATCTTTTTAATAAAGGGTAGTAAATAGTAGTTTTAGTTTATAACTTAATTAAGTATATAATAATTTATATAAAAGCGCTAACTCTTTCTAGCCTTTTTAACTAATAGTATTAGCGCTACTACTAAGAAGAATAATATATAAATCTATCCCTTACTTATAAGTTTTACTACTTACTTATAAATTTTTAATAGCTATTTATATAGTATATTATATAAAGATACCTAAAGAAGGTCTAGAGTTAATTTATTTAAGTTTTAATAAAGATAAATATAGTAGTTAGTATAGCCTTAATATAGTAGTAGTCTCTTTATCTTTTCTTTATTAAATAGGTTTATAAAATTTTAAAGTTTTAATAAAAGGCCTTTAGTTTTTAATAAATCCTAGGTTAGCTCTACCTTTAAGGTTAGAATTAAGTTTATTTTATAAAAACTTATTATAAGTAACTATATATTAGATTTCTTCTTTACTATATACTATATTAGCTTAGTATAAACTAAACACAAAATTATAATAGTTAGTTAAGCTACTTAATAGGTATTAAAAGGTACTACCTTTAGGGTGCCTTTAGATTATATTACTAGCTACTATATAGCTAAGTAAAGCTTAACTTTATTTAATATTAGCTAAGGTATACTTAAAATATAATCTTTAGTAAGGCCTAAAATAATATAAATAGTAACTATAAATATCTATTTATTTATATTCCCTTAAAAGTATATTCAGTATATAATATATATACTTAATTTAAGTTTTAAATAGCTTTTTTAGGTTATTATTACTACTATTATAATTATATAAGGTTAAGAAAGAGAAATTCTAATTAAGCTTAGCTATTAAGTAGCCCTTTTATTTATAATAATAAAACTATTATAATTACTATTTACCTATATTATAAGAAAGGTAGTATTATTATAAAGAAAAGGGAAGAGAAATAATAGTAATTTTATATATATCTTTATTTCTAAAAAATCTTTCTCTAAACTATCTATCCCTTAAGCTATATAGTTTTATTTATTATTAATACCCTTTTTATTAAGTTTTAAGCTAAGAGGTTATTTTTTTTTAAGTTTATTAAAGAGATATTTAACTTTTTTTCTTTATTTATTATAATAGCTATATAAACCTTAATAATATTCTTTAGGGGTAATATAAAAAGGAGGTAATAATAAAATCAATAATAAAAGGGAAAGCTATAATAAAAGTATTATTTAAGCTTTTAGTGTTTTATATATTCCTTTCAAGATATTTATATAGTATATTACTTTCCCTTCCCTTTTTTACTTTTTAATTTACTATTCTAAACCCTTTCTAAATTAATACTAAATATTTTTATATTACTATTCTGATTCTAGTTTATACCTAATTAATATAAGGCTTATATTTACTTTTCTATATAATAAGAGTTAATATTTAAAGTAATACTATAGTAGTATTTTATAGCTTTATTATAGTTTATTTAAAAGATATTATAGCCTATATAATAGTTATATATATATTTATTAAGGGCTATATAAGTTTTAGTAAGCTTTACTAAGTTTTTTTAATTAATTCTACTAATAAGCACTAGCTTTTATTTAAAGTATATATAAAAGCTAGAAAAGCTTTTTAATAGCTATTAATATAATTAATTAAGTTTTAAAATTATATATTTCTATTAATATAGGTCTATATATATTTTATTAAGGTATACTAGAAATTATTAAAGGTTATAACTAAAGTTCTTCCTTAGCTTAAAAAAAAAGGTAACTTATATTTAAATATATAGCACTAAGCTTTAGTAAATAAAAAACTATTAATTATATATACTACTAATGAAATCCTAGTTTATATTTAGTTTATAAGCTATAAAGCTCCTTTATGCCTTAAAAAAGAACTTATTTTTATTATAAAGGCTTTTTATAAAGAGTAGTTTATATTTTATATACTTTATACCTACTACCTCTTAGGCCTCTTCTAAGACTAGTATAAATTAAGGGCTATTATAAATTAGTATATTTTAAATAAGCTTCCCTAGCTATACCTTTTATTTTATAATTATTTTATAAAGCTAGTATACGTTCTAGAAAATTATATATTAAGCCTTATTACTCTTAAAATATTTACTATTTATTTTAAAGGGTTTTAATTTAGGTTTATAAAGAAAAAGAGTAATAAATATTATAAACTAGCTTAAAGGCTATTATAATTTAATATTAATAAAAGATATTATTACTTTTAAAAAGAAAGGAAAGGGAGAGAGGAATCTTTTATAGTTTCTTATTTTATTTATCTATAGGTGCCCTAAGTAGCTCTGCTTAGGGCTAGTAGGCCATGTGCCTAGTAACCATTATTCCTCTACAGTGTGGCCTCTTCTGCTCCTCTAAGGGTCCGAGCTCCTAGCTCGAATCTATCACACTAATATAGCTTATATTTACTTTATAAATATTTACACTACTAAAAGAGTAATGCTTTACCTAGGATAATATAGTAAAGTTTAATTAAATAAAAAGTAACTACTAGTTATTATTAAAGGTTATATTTTAGAATTATATAATTTTTAGGATATCTTAAATTATATAATAGTAAGCTTATTATTTAGTATAATAGATAGTTAAGCTAATAGTATAGATATATTTATATTTAACATAGCCCTAATTTATATCTATAAAGGATAACTACTTAGTAGATATATACCTAACTAAATTATAGTTAATCCTTATATCTTTATAGTTAATAATAAGTATAGCATTATACTTTCTAACTTTTTAGGCTAGGATTATTCTAAGGAAGAACTAAAAGATTTATAGTACCTAGATAAGTATTTGTTTTATTTACTATTTAAGGAGGAACCCTTTAATTTTAATAAGGCTAAGATATTCTATTATTAAGGATTAGAATACTATACCTAAATAAAAGCTATTATAAAGAAATACCTATAGTTATTCTAGGCTTAGCTTAGTTATTTTAATAATAGTATTAAGATACCTATAGATTTTATACTAAATATAGACTTATTTAAGTTAGCTTAATAGCCTTATAATAGCTTTAAATAAAATAAAGCTACTATAAATATAGTTTTAAACCCTTTATTTAAAGTAGGAGTTATAAAGTCTATTTTACTTAATAAGCCTTACCCTATTATAATACTAGCTTTTATTATTTAGTGTAACTAGAAGCTATGTTTTATATTAAATACAAGGTAAGTAAATACTTAGATCATTAAAAATATATACCCTTTATCCCTTTAAAAGAAAATCCTATTATTATTATAAGGTTTTATTATTTTTTTTATTTTTAATTTAGTTAAAGGATTTTTTTAATAGCTAATTTAAAAGGAGAACTATTAAAAAACTATCTTTTTTACCCTTTACTATAGCTTAGAGTGCTTTATAGTAAGTATAATAGGCTTAGTAATAAGCCTATTCTTTTTTTAGTATTAAATAGAATTAATATTTTACCTATACTTATAGTAATTTATTATAATCTATATTAATAATATTATTATATTCTCTAAGAATATCTATAAGTACCTTTACTAGGTGGACTTAGTGTTAAGCATCCTTAAAAAATTAGGTTATACTCTTTTACTAACTAAATACTATTTTATATATTATAAACTTAATGCCTTTAGTTACTTTATTTCTTACTTAGGTTTTAGTACTATAAAAGAAAAGATAAAAGCTATTAGTAAGCTAGCTATACCTATAATACTAAAAGAGCTTAAATAGGGGCTTAGTTTTATAGGTTACTATAGGTGTTTTATTAACTACTACTTAGATATAATAAAGCCTCTTTAGTAAATTAAAGTAATAGGTTTTTAATAAGCTTCTTCTAAGAACCTAAAGAGGGATAATTTTACTATATAAAAGGTATTACCTAACTTAGATAAGTTAGAAGACCTATAATACTAAACGCTATAGTTTAAGGCTATTAAAGCCTAAAAAGAGCTAAAAGGTAAGTTAGTTATAGTAATAAAGCTAGCCTACCTAGATTTTACTAAGCCTTTTAAACTATATATAAATAAAAGTAAGGAATAAGGGTTTAGAGCTAGCTTATACTAAAAATAAGCTAATAGAGCTATATAGCCTATTCTTTTCTTATCTAAGGCTTTATTCTTAGCTAAAAAAAACTATAGCTTAACTAAACTAAAAATAGTTACCTTAGTTTAGGTACTAAAGAAATTAGAACACTACCTTAACTACTTAAAATTTATTATTATTATAGACTATATAGCTATTTATAATACCTTTTAATCTTTAGAATTAAATAAGCCTAAAGGAAAATTTTATTTAGTAAGCTAATATCTATATTTTAAATAATAGTATAACTAAATTACTATTTAATACTAATAGGGTCCTAAGTATATTAATATAAATATTTTATTTTATATAGCCTAGATTAGTAAATAAGGACTATAGCTTTAGATTAAAATATTTCCTATTACTACTTACTACTAATTTTAATTACTATAGAAAGAACCTATTAAATTACCTTTTATTAAATAATCTATTTTTTCTATTCCCTTCCTAATAGAAGCCTTCCCTAGGCCTTTAGTACTATATACTATATCTCCTATTAGTATTAATATAAACTTAGTAAAAGTAACTACTAATTATAAAGTAAAGACTTTTTAATTTATTTTAAATCATCTTAAAGCTAAAATTATATCTACTTTATTAATAAATAAGTCTTTTTATAAGCTTTATACTAAGCTATTAGCGCTAGAATTTAAATAATTAGAACTATTAGCCTTTTTTATAAACTAAAGCACTAGCCTTTTATACTATTTTAATAAGGAATTTTATTATATATATCTTCTATTATTAGTAGTAGATAATATATTTAAAATAATCTATAATAATAAAGGGTATCTAGAGATATTTTAGTTATATAATTTTCTCTGCCTTATAGTTTTTATTAATGGTATAAAGTAATATCTAGCTATATATATTTATTATTGCCTTAAATACTAAAAGACTAAACCTTACTAAAGTTAACCCTTTAAAGCTTTAGAACCTATCCTTACTTTAACTATTTTATAGTTAACTCTTTATTTAGATTTTATTACTAATCTTTTTATTAATAATAAGTTTAACTATATTCTTATAATTATAAATAAATTTATTAAAATTATTATTTATTTAATTAAGAAGCTTTTATAGATTTCCTTAGAATAGGGTTAAGCTTTTATCTATTAGGTTTACTTATTATATAGTATACTATATTACTTTATTTATAATATTAACTCTTACTTAGTTTCCTAGCTTTAAACTTCCCTATATAAAGCTATAAATATTAAAGTCTATACTAGTATACTATACTATTAATATGCTAATAGGTAAGCTAAGTATATAGTTTAAATACTTATTTATAGCGTTTATATAGTTATAGGAGCTAAATTTAATATAGGTACCTAGGTAGTAGTCCTTTTATATACTACTTTCTATATTAACTCTTTACTTAATACTATAACTAGGTTTTCCCCTTATAAGCTTTGCTTTAATTATAAGCCTTTTTACTTTCTAAACCTAAATATTATAGTATAGAATATAACTATTAAAGAATATAGTTAATTATAATAATAATATTACTAGGAAGCTTAGGACGCTACTTAATTAGTAATAGTATATATAAAGATTAGCTATAATAATAGATAGCTATTGCCTCTTAATTTATATAAGGATAATTTAGTTTATATTAAATTAGCTAAGAAAGGTTATAATAGCTATTATTTAAATAACTAAATACAAATATTTTATTATAAGGTTAGCCCCTTTTCTATCTTAGAAAAGATAAGTAATTTTTATTAGAAAATTACATTGCCTTTATACCTAAAATAGCGCTTAGAAATAAGTATTAAATACCTTAAACTAGTAGTAGCTAGAACTTATATTACCTTACTACTAAGCAGTCTTTATTATAAGGGTATAGAGAGATTTATTATTAATTATATTTTAAAGGTTTATAAATATTATAATTATTATTAGTTTAAGGTTTCATAGCTAGAATATTTAAATAATTATAATAGCTAGGAACTAAAGGCTACTCTAAGAGAGAATATTCCTAATTTACTAAAGAAATACCTTTTTCAATATAACACTTAGTTTAACTAGTATATTATAATCCCTATTTTTTTATTATAACCTAAGTAGTAGTAATAGAACCTATATACCTTATATTTTTTTAGTAAATTAAAATATCTTTATTTTACTAGCCTTACTTTAATAGCTAGCTATTTAATAAATTACTAGCTACCTAAACTAATAGGTTTTTTATATTTTTACCTTCCTTTTACCTTATTTTCTTTTTTTTACATAAATTCATTTTTACCTTTTTTTTTCCTTATTTATATTCTTTTATACTTTAACTATTTTCCTTTTAAACCCTTCCTTCTCTATATAATATTATTATAACCTATTTTAAAAAATTAACTATATTTTATTATAAATAACTAAGTAATTAAAGCTATTTAGTAGAACTTATTCCTTTATAAATATTAGTTATTAGACCCTTAGCTTAGTTTAAAGGGAGTTTTAAAAGCCATTTAACTACTTATTCCCTAATATACCTATATAAAGTAATTTAAGTCTATATAGAATAATAATAGTAAATAGCTAGTGCTTAATTAAATTATCCTTATATTAAATAAATTAGTTAATTTTTAGTTTACTTTTAGTATTCTATAGCCCAATAGTTAAAAGTTAATTTATACCTCAAACCTAAATTATTAATTTATAACTACTAACTATATATCTTAGATATTTATATCTTTACTAATATTAGATTTTATTTTATTTACCTTTTTTTACTCTTTATAAATTACTAAGGTAGCTATTATAGAGATAGCTGCCTTATCTCTAGTCTTACCTCCTTAGAAAAACTAAATATATAAAATAGAATTATTTATTTTAATTAACTAAAAAGTTTTATATTTTCAATTAATAACTCAAAACACTCTTTAAAATAATTTTAAGCCTTTTTTTATAATATTAGAACTAAATAATAAATATAAGGTTACTAACCTTCTTCCCCTATAAATTACTTTTAACTAAATTAAATAAATAAAATTACTTTTAGCTTTAATTTAAAGTAAGGCTTTAAAAAAAATAATACTTCTTTAAGGTAATTATGCTATTAAAGGCTATTACCTAAACTATTTATATTACCTTAGGTATTACCAAGCGCTAGGACTTTATACCTATATTAATATTATTATTAAAGATTATATCTCTAAGTATTTAATATTTACTTTTTATTTCCTAAATAGCTTTAAGATAAGTTAAGTAGTAAATATCCTTATTCTACTATTAAATAGTAAGATTACTATAAAATTAGTTAATATCTAAATATAAGTTAACTTATTATCTTTATAGCTTCCTTATTCTAACTAATTATTCTTTTATTTAAAAGAAAGAACTTAGTTTTATATATACTTAAATATTAATAATATCTTTAAATAGCTAAATAAAGCTATAATTCATATTATTAAAACTAAATACCTCTTAACTACTTGTAATAAAGTACCTTATATTAATATAAAGGTTTTTACTATTATTATTATTATTTATAAGGATAGGACCTTTTAAAATCAATAGCTTTAAAACTATCAAGATATTATTAAGTAATTACTTTTACTATTCTTCTCTTTTTTATATTATAATTCTTAATTAGGACATTCTAAGTTATAATTTTCTATATTAGTCTTTATACTTAATAATTGGAATATAAATTATACTTTATTCTTTTATAATAAAGAAAATATTACTACCTTTTTTATAATAGTTAAAAATAGTAATAAATTAAAGAATTTTAATTATAAAGCTTATTTAATAGATAGAATTAATTATTTAAACTATTCTATCTCTAGGGTTTTTACCTTTATATTTTATAATTAATATTATATTACTTAAGTTTGTAGCGCTAAAGATATTTCTTATTAGTAATCTATTCTATAAGTTGTTTATATAAAGACTTCTCTAAAGGCTTATATTATTTTAATTAAAGAAATAAAATAGCTTACTTTTCTTAATAATATAAATAATTATAATATTATAGCTAATAATTAAATTATTCAGTTTTTAATTTATATTCCTTTTAACCTAGTTATATAGTAAC
>AFRA01001207.1:0-12221 GCA_000223055.1 Claviceps fusiformis PRL 1980
AATTATTATATATAAATTTAGCTATTAATAATAAATTCTCTTAATTAAATATCTTATAATTTATAAAGATATAGAGGTATATTTTTAGAATTTAATTAGTATATTTTATTTATTTATTAGTTTAAAGATAAAAGGCTATACTTATTCTATTCTTAATACCTACTAGTTTAAAGAAATCTTTCTATAATTTAAATATAAATTAAGAGTTATAATTTAAAATTATATTTAAAGGGATATTATAGTATTATTAGTATTTCTTTATAAAAATATAAAGAAGGTTTTTTATTTTCTTTTTATTTATTTTAAGAGGTATAAAGTAAGCTATTTTTATAAAAGGGTTTATTATTACCTAAATTAAATTATAACTATTAAATACTAGTAATTCTATAATAAAGTCTATTATAATAAACTACTATAGCTTATAATATAACTTAAGTGGTTATAGTAGTCTATAAGGTATATATTAAGGATTCTTATTTTATTAATAATTTAAGTAGCTTTATATATATTCCTTAGTTATAGATTCTAACTTAGGCTACTAAAAGTTATAGGTAATAAGTTTAATAGTTTTATTTATTTCTATATAGCTAGCTACTTTTATATTATATTTAGAGGATATTACCTTTATTTTTATAGATTTAGGGATCTAAAGGTATCCTTTTTAGTATAATATTTTATTCTTAATAGTAATATATTTATTTAGTTCTTTTTATTATAGTGCTATATAGTACCCCTTATTAAGTAATATAGCTGCTTTAACTCTACTTATAAAAGTAGGATTCTATTAATAGGTAGTTAAACTACTAATATATATAGAGGTAATTAATAGTAATAGTATAAAGTGCTTAGGTTTTAGTATTATTATAATAGGTTAATTCTTTTCCCCCTTTTTTTTAGGTTAGTGCTATAATAGTTATAATAAAATATTTACTTTATTATTCTTTTTATTAAGTTAGTAAGTAATAATAAAGTTATAGCTAAAGAGCTTTTATAACTATCTTACTTATTATTAGTTAAGGACCTTTACTTTAGTAAAGTATTTTAGGTTATAATAGTCTAAGAATACTTTAATATAATATTAGGTGCCTTTTAAATATTATCTTTACTTTTTAAAGTAGTTAATAATAGCTAAGAGTTCTTTATTATAAATTTTATAATTAATCTCTATTAATAAAAGCTTTTAGAAATAAAAGGTAATAGGGTAAAGTTAATTATTAGAGTCTATTTATAAGAGCACTTCCCTTAAAGCAAAATCTAAGGTATTAGCCTTAATAATTACTAGTTTTAAAGGGTTAAAATATATTAGAATAGGTACTATTAAAAAGGATATTTTTAGGGAATTAAAGGCTTATTATATATTAGTTAATTAGATTTATACCTTTTAATTAAGCTTAATAGAATTTATTAGTAGCTTTATAATCTTTAAGAAATCTTTAATAAAGTAGTAGTAAAAGTTAGTAAAGCTAATAAATTTCTATACTTTCTTTAAAGTTATAAAGGCTTACTATTTCTTTATATAAGAGGTCTTTATATTAAATATTAAGATTCTATTAGTAAATATATTATATTCTAGGAATTCTAGCTTTAAGACTCTTTAGTAGTACTTATAAGGGGCTACTACTAAATTATACTTTAAAAGCTTATAAAGCACTTTCTTAATTAATTTATTATATTCTTTTAGGCTTTTAGTATAGATTAAAAGATTATTTATATAGATTAATAGCTTAGCATTAATAAGGTCTTAGAAAATATAGTTTATTAAAGCTTAGAAGGTTACTAAGGCGTTTATTAACTTAAAAGGTATAACTAAATACTTAAATAAGCTATACTTATAGTAGAATGCTATCTTTTATTTATAACCCTTAGTAATTTAAATAAGGTTAAAGCTAGATTTAAGGTTAATCTTAGTAAAGTATTATATTCTTTATAATTTATTTTATAACTCTTAAATTAATAGAATTAAATACTTAATAGGTATAGTAATTTTATTAATCCCTTTAAAGTTAATAACTAAGTAAAGTAGGTTTTTTAGATCTTTTTTATTAGTAAATATTAATAATATACTATAAGAGGCATTAAATTTATAAATTCTCTTTATCTTTAGTATATTCTTTAGCTAAGGTTTAAGTATAGCTAGTTCCCTTTTACTTATAGTATATAAGGGGCCTTAAGAAGGTATAGTGCCTTCCTTAAGGTTAATTTTATAATTTTATAGTTAATAATTAGGGAGCTAAAGAGCTGCTTTATTAGTTATAATTAAAAGGAATTTATAGAATTCTTTAGGGATAGTAGCTAAAGTAGTGTCTAAGGTAGCCTTTATTACTATAATCTACCTAAGGCTAGGTTCTTTTAAATAAAAGAGACTATAGTAATACTTTTAATAATACTATAAAGAGAAGAGAATATAGTTAAAGTCTTTATTAAATAGGTTAGCTAGCTAATAGATTTATATTTATTAGTAAGGAAGAATTATATTATAGTTAGTAAGGTTACTAAGCTTAAAGGTTAATTTAGTAAAGTAATTCTCTTAATATCTTAGTACTAATAGTGCTATAAAGTAATGCTCCTTAGTTATATTTAGTGTATTATTAAAGGTATAAAGGGTCTTTTTACTTACTCTTTTCTATAGTAAAAGGTTTTATTCCCTTATTATTTTTAAGGAAAACACTAAAATACTACTATTATTATTTAATAGTACCTTAATAGGGACTTCTTTATTATTAATTAGCAATATTATATTAACTATAGGTTTACTTCTAACCTATAGTTTTTTTATAGCTAGTTTCTTAGCTAAAGGCTTTAGATTTATACTATAAATAAATATTATATTCTTTTTTCTTTATTATTTATTTCTACTAAATAAACTATAGATAGCGTTTAAAAATCTAAGTTAAACTTTAAAAGCTTATAAAATTTATTCTTTAAAAGGTTATTAGTAGTAATACTAATCTTTAAAACCTTTAGTAATAGAGGCTCCTTTAGTTCCTTTTCTTTAGCTTTATATTTTAAAAAAGAGACCTTTAAAGCTAAAGGTAGCTCTTTTTTATCTATATTCTTTTAAGTATAGTATATTAAAGTATTATAGGTATCTTAACTATACTACTAATAGTTAACTTTATTAGTTTTATAGTAATTAATAATAGTTTAGTTTATACCTTAAAAGGCATCCTTAATAGTAATCTATTATTAAACCCCCTTAGACTTATACTATTCTTTAGTATTTAAGGATAGATTTAAGCTATATAGGTATTAGTTTAGTAACTCTTTTAATTAGCTTAACTTTAAGTGCTTTAAAGTTAAAGTAGGTATACCTTTTCCTTATTAGTTTAGTTTAGAGTTAAATAATATATTTTTATATATTTACCCTACCTTTAATATAATATTAAGAAAGTCTTTATTAGAGTTAGAAAGTCCTCCTTAATAAGAGTATATAAGTTAAGTTATTTTATTTAAAAGTATCTTTAAAATATAAATTTATAGCACTACTTTAAACTAATTTACTAAGTTATTTAAATTAAATAATTTAGTAAAATACTAAGTAGTATTATTATAGTATTTTAATTTTATTATTTTTTTATAATTTTTTAATGCTTTTATTATATTTTTAAACTATTTCTAAAAGATAATAAAGTATAAGTTTTATAAGTTAGTTATTTATAGTAATTTAACTTACTTTATTTAGTGCTAGTGCTAAATCTAGGCCTTATTAGTAAGTAGTAATTCTATTTAATTAATTTTAATTTAGTTAAAGGGGAAACTTTTAGTATAGAATTCTAAGTAAGCTATAACTCTTAATTATTAAAGCCTAAATTTACTTAGGTCCTTTCTATTATAAATTAGTAGCTTATTAAGTTATATAGAATTAATTTAAGTAACTACTAGCTATTCTTAGCTTAATAGTTAAGCTAATAGTCTTAGGAGATAATTATTACCTAAGTCTTTTAGTAAGCTAAATAAAGGTTTTAGTAGTTTTAAAGGCTTTAGTAGACCTAATAGCCTTTATAAAGTCTTTAAGTTTAAGTTACTACTAAAGGGTTTATCCCCTAAAGGGTTTTACTAATAGAAGGTTCCTAAGTATTATAACCTTTAGTAGAATTCTTTTTTATTTTATATATATACTAAATAAAGGTTCTTCTTTATAAAGGTAAAGGTAAAAGGCTTATAAAGTGCTTTAAGGGTATTTTAAAAAAATTTTATAGCTACCCTTTACTTAATTTTACTAAGCGTTCTTATAATATTTATAGGTCTCCCTACTTAAGTATTCTTTAAGATATCCTTAGCTACTAACTTAGTAAAGTTATAAAACTTATTAAGTTAAGCTTTAGTATATTTATTTAAATTCCTAAAGCTTAAGTATTATTTAGCTAGAAGGCTAGTAATTTATTTACTTTATTAATATACCTAATAGATTTAGAAGTTTACCTAAGTTTTAATATTTTACTTTATATTAAATAATTTTTTTTATAAAGCTTAAATAGCTATAATATTCTAAGCCTATACTTATTAAAAATAAATAATAATAGCTTTTTATTTAGTTTTACTTTTAGTAAATTATATAATTTAAATATAAATATTATTAATAAACTATTAAGTAGCTTTTTTTATTTCTTTCTAAAGCTTAACTATATTTTCTTAGCTAATTAAAATATTACTTATAATAATATTAAATAACTCTTAGTATTAGGTATATACTTTTTAGTAGTATTTCTTAATTATTCTTAGGTTTTATTAATTATTTACTTATATATTCTAGGCCTAGGAGATAATTATTTTATATATCTTTTTTATTTATTAGTTAAAATAGAAGATATTTATAGAAAGGGCTAAACTAACCCTAGCTAGAAGGTTAAGTATATCTCTTATAACTATATTAAAGTTAGGAGAATTATAAATAATTATTTATTCTTTTTTAATACTAGTTAAAGCCTTACTTATAATCTTATTAATAGTTACTTTAGTAGGTATAAAAGGTATTATATTAAGGGAAAGGAAGTAATAGTAATTAGATTTAAAAAGATAAGGTTTTAATAATAATAAAGGTAAAGGCTAATTTAAGGAATTAAGAAATTCCTAAATAGTTTATTTTAGGTTAATAGATAAATAATTAAAGAAAAAGTATATTTTAACTATTTATTTAGTAGAGAAGGTAAGCTAGTTATTATTTACCTAAGGGGTATAGAATAGAGTAGCTAGCCTATTAGCTTAGCTTCCTTTTACTAATAAGGTAAATATAAATAATAGAGAGAATAAAGGAAAGGGTTTTTATAAAGGCTTTAATAAAGCCTTACTTATAGGGTTTTAATATTATTAATATTAGAAAGGGAGAGTAAATACCTTTAGAAGGTTAGGCTAGCCTTTTAAGGTTCTTTTAATATAAGGTAAAGTAGTGTAAGTAGGTAAATTCCTATTATAAAGAAGGAAAAGTTAATTATTTAAAATAAGGGCTAAATTATAAGGGGCTTAGAATGTAAAGATTCTATTCTAATAATAATTAACTTTAGCTCTCTTAGGGGTTCTAAGGGATTTAGAGGTCTAGGTTCCCTCTAGAGGTCCCAAGGGCCGCGGAAATCTTATATACATGTGCTGCAAGCAAGGATACCTAAGGTCCTGAAGTTCCTCTCATGCGTGGGTGCCTTGGGTTGGCCACGTGCACCCTAGCACGTGTGACAATACCACGGTCCCAGGCAAACGCATAGCTCATGCGCGTGCTGGTGCAGATGAGGGTGACGGTGGTGGAGAGAATGCTCAGCAGCGGGAGAATGGCCAGACAGATGCTGCCGGCCTTGCTTTTGGTCGCGTCCATAAAGATCTGCAGGAAGGGGACCCCCTGCGGGCGGAGATGACGGCCTTCAATGCTGTGGACGCAGAAGAGGAGTCCACTGAGAAAGATGAAGCCGGTGAATATGCCGATCCCGACTCTGTAGAGCATGATTTTGGAGCCCTGGCGGCGGGGGTCGGGGATTTCCCCATCTACGCAAGCCCATGATAAACTGGCCGTACACAAACGTCCCCGTCAGGGAGTTGGGCGAAGTACATGAAAAAATAGTAATGACATTAACGACGAAACCAGCCACAGACACCAAGAAAGAGGCATGTGTCAAATAGGGCAGGAACCGCGTGGTCAGGGCGTTACAAACAAGGGCGATGAAGCAAAGGCAACGTAAACAAGGAACTGGTGCCACGGCTGGGTATTGTAGGTCGGATGAAGGAGATGGACGATACTCATCACGGAAGTGCTGCCGAGGAGAGGCCCAGAAGCGCTGAGGGCAACCCATCCGCAGACATTGATCCAGCCCGTGGTGTAGCTGATGGCACAGCTGGACGCCGTCCGTGAGATGATGGACACCCAGTCATATTGTCCGCGAGCGATGGGATACGTGGAGAGGAACTCGGCCAGCGATGCGGCGAGGCAGAGATTGCAGATGCCAGCGCTGGAGCCGCCCGAGGGGAGAGCGGGGGAGATGGAGGTGGCGAGCGTGGTCCACGTGTTGAGGACGGCAACGGCGAGGCCGAGCATGGATATCATGGAAAAGTTGCGCTTGAGTTGCTGCTTATAGCCCGTGACCTCGAGGACGGCGGCCGCGGCCGGGGCGATGCTGTCGCAACGGGGGCTATTTGCTGGTACGAATTTCATCAAGCCGACCTGCGATGTCTCGAATTTCAGAACCGCACTGCCAGTGGAGAGTCGAAGAGAAACGGCGCTCATCCACGCACCGTTTCGGCTTCAACGATGAGCGACGAGCAGGCATCTCTCGTTACGCATACATATCAATTGCAGAAGCCAACCACGAGACAGCATGGCCGCGCAAAAGGCAACTTTCAACCTCGAGGGCAGACGGCAAGAGGGGTAAACTGTTGCTTTCCTGTTAAAACCAAATGCGCGGAAGACGGGAGGAGGAAAGCAATAAAGTGGCACAGGGTCTTCAACACGTTACCACATGCTTTTCTGTTTTCTTTTTTCCTTTTTCCTTTTTCCTTTTTTCATCTTGATCTTTCACGTTTGAGTTACAGTCAGACAAAGCCCACACAATCGGGCACAGCATTGGACCGTGATGGGAGCGTAAGCAACTGGCCGATGAATAAGCATCAACGCTTGAGGTTCAGGAAGAGACCTTCCTCCGCAGTCCGCTTGGGAGTGCAGATAAATTGAAGCAAGCGTGGGATGACCATGGTGACGAGGGACGGGAAATCCATGATGAAAAATGGGCTGCATGAAAGGAGCGCCTGGTGGAGTAAATTGCGCGCTAATCAGTAAGGCTATATAGTTACAAATACACGACCGGTTTCGCATTGGGGCCTTAGATCAGTGGTAGATTATGTGATTCCAGCGTTGGAGTTTCCACAGGGTCGTCCGTTCGATCCGGGCAGGCCTCAATTTCTCTCTACCTTTGTCCTCTTTTTTTGTTAATGGCCCTGCTCCTCCCACTTTGCTTTGTCGTTTATTCTTTTCTTTTTGTTCACCGTTTTTTTTTTTGCGTTTCCTGCAATGCACTATTTTTTGATCTGCACCGTCTCGAACTATTAGACACCGCGGCGTGAAAAATCCGACTTTGACTCTGCCGATCAATCATCAGCTCAAAGTCAAATTCGACTTCACGATTGGGCTGCGACAAGCCGACAACCTCAATGATTGGACGGCTCCCCACATTATCACTGCCTCCAAGTATCTGTCGGCGAGAGCGCTTTCACTTTCACTCAGTCACCGACCGCCGGTTCATGCTCAATCAATCCGTCTGCCCTGGCCGTCTCCCCTAGATGGGATAAGATGCAGATTTTCTGTTTGGGGCAGACACATTCTCGCCGTTCGGTACCTGGAAGTAACCAGGCGTAAAACGCCCTCTTTGTGCAGTCAGGGCCCAGTCTCCCGTTTCCTCTGGCTGATTGGACCTTTGAATCAACCAATGTCTTTGACGGCCTGCCGCGACGTCGCCAAAATGACACAGTCAAGACGATTCGCATCATCAGATGGCCCGCAAATGCATCCCTTTGGCACCTTATACGACGCCACCCAGGTTAGAACGGAACCCATCCAGTCCCCGGTACGTCAGTACGTCAAAGCTACCTCGAGATCCCTGAAGCGGCTAGCACCGAGCCTTCCACAGGAGTATTGCTATTCGTGCGGCCAAAAAATTCTATTCGTGCGGCCGCTCCACCCCACTAGCCGCTTTTGGCTTAACCACTTTTGACCCAGACCCCCCCCAGCTATTTCACACCACAGCGCATGTGTTACGGTCCGTTCCTAGAGGCGGAACCCACCTCACAAAGAGTATTGCTATTCGTGCGGCCGCCCTACTTTTGCCCCACTCATCCCCCACCTAGTTTTATAGCCAGTAGCTGAAAATTTTACATTGCATACCCTCTGCTAGGCAGCTCCACTAAATTTACCTGCATTTATATAGAATAGAATGTTATTATAAGAATTATTAAGCAAAATCTGCTAAATCTCTTACTTTATACTATCCCTAGCATTTTCTCTTTTCTCTTTACCTTCTTTTTTCTCTTTTTTAAAGTAAATTTATTATTAATAATGCTATAAGTACATCTTTTATTATTAGTAATACTACTTTTTTTATATCCCTTATTATTATTATTATTATATTAATTCCTGTATAAAATTTATAATATCTAATAATATAGAGCTACTATAGCTAAGCAGTAAAATTCCTAAGCTTACATAATATTAAAGAGGCTTTAACGTAAGGAATCCTTAACTAAAGACTTTATTTACTCTTACTAATAGCTTTATAAATCCTTAGTAAGCTTTTAATCCCCTTATTATTATATTTTCTAGAGAAAGCTATCTTATTAGTATATATAGAACCTTAATAAGTAAATCTAATAAATCTGTAACCCTATAATTATAAAGGCCTTTATTATTATAGCTACTATAACCCTTATGTTACGTGCTGGATGTCACACGTAAATGGGGGTACTCACGCAATAGGTGTGGTACGTCATGAAGTCATAAGAAGAAGGAATACTTAAGTCACAGGTAGGTAATCGAGTGTATGTATGGTTAAAGTTGTTTTCTCTAGCTATGTGCGGCGGAACCCTCCTTTTGTAAGGTGGGTTCCGCCTCTGGGAACGGACCGTAACACCTTATAGCTTAGCTAGTCTTGTAGTATAAGGCGCCTTAATTTAAGTATTTAATTAAGTCTCTTATAGTTTAAGGTTAAAATAGCTACTATAATATAATAATAGTAGTAAGCTAAGAAAATATAGCCTACTATTTAAATTAAAGCAATAATAATATAGTAAATAGAATATAGGATTATTAGGAACCTAGCACTCTTTTTTCTTTTAGTATTAAAGAGGTTATTTTAGTAATATAGCTAATCTAACTATATTAGCAGGCTCCTTAGCAGCTATAAAATAACTAATTAGCGTAGAAAAATATATATACTTTTAAAAAAAACACTAAAAAAGGTATTTTAAAGCAAATTTACTAGGCGCGCTATAGTTAGAATTCTAGTATATTTATGCCTTAATTAATTACCCCAATAATTCTAAAGGATCTATACGCTGTGGTATGAAATAGCTAGGGGGGTCTAGGAAAAAAGTGGTTAATCCGAAAGCGGCTAGTAGGGTGGGGTCGCCGCACGAATAGCAATTTTCGGCCGCACGAATAGCAACACTCCTCACAAAAGGAGGGTTCCGCCGCATCTAGCTAGCGAAGAACAACTTCAACCATACATACACTTGACCACCTACCTATGACTTGAGTGTTCCTTCTCTTTATGACTTCATGACGTACCACACCTATTGTGTGAGTACCCCTAATTTACGTGCAACATCCAGCACGTAACAGCATGGATCCTTCAGAATTATTAAGGTAATCAATTAAGGCACAAATATACTAGAATTCTGACTGCAGCGCCTAGTAAATTCGCTTAAAAACGCGTTTTCTAGTGTTTTTTTCGAAAAGTGTATACACTTTTCCGGGCCGACTAATTATTCTATAGCTGCTAAGGAGCCTGCTAACGTAGTTAGATGAATGCTATAGCTGGCTGCGTTGCTGCGTTGCTGCAGCCGGCTGCATTGCTAGAATAACCTCTTTAACACTAGAAGAAGGGAAAGTGCTAGGTTCCTAATAATCCTGTGTTTGATTTACTATATTATTATTGCTTTGCTTTAAACAGTGGGCTATATTTTTCCTAGCTCGCTGCTATTGTTATATTATAGCAGCTATTCTAACCTTAAATTATAAGAGGCTTTATTAGATGCTTAAATTAAGGCGCCTTATACTACAAGACTAGCTAAGCTATAAGGGTTATAGTAGCTATAATAACTAAGGCCTTTATAACTAAGGCCTTTATAATTAAGTTACTAATAAAATTTATATTAATGAAGGTAATCCTAATTCTTAAGGTTAAGGCCTCTGTAATTATAGCAGCTATAGGGGTTATAGAGCTTATAATAAGGTATCTTTTTTATTCTTTATAGTTTAAGTTCTACTAATAATTATAGGGTTATAGATTTATTAGATTTGCTTATTAAGGTTCTATATATATTAATAAGATAGCTTTCTCTAGAAAATCCAATAGTAACGGGATTAGGAGCTTACTAAGGATTTATAAAGCTACTAGTAATGTTACGGTCCGTTCCCAGAGGCGGAACCCACCTCACAAAAGGAGGGTTCCGCCGCAGCTAGCTAGAGGAGAACGACTTTAACTATATATACACTTAACCACCTACCTGTGACTTAAGTGTTCCTTCTCTTTATAACTTCATAACGTACCACACCTATTGTGTGAGTACCCCTAATTTACGTGTAATATCTAGCACGTAACAAGTAAGAGTAAATAAAGATTCTTATTAAGGGTTCCTTATATTATTAATAATAAATTTACTTTAAAAAAGAGAAAAAGAAAGGTAAAGAGAAAAGAGAAGATACTAAGGATAGTATAAAGTATAAGATTTAGCAGATTTTGCTTAATAATTCTTATAATAACATTCTATTCTATGTAAATATATATAAATCTAGTAGAGATGCCTAGCAGAGGGCGTGTAATGTAAAGTTTTTAGCTACTAGCTATAAAACCGGGTAGGGGACGAGTGGGGCAAGTAGGTTAAAAAATGGGGCGGCCGCAGAAATAGAATTTTTTGGCCGCACGAATAGCAATACTCTTCCACGGACCTAAGCTTTGCTATCCGGGCAGCACTTTTTTTCTATCCAGGCAGCAGTCCACTTTTCCTCATACATTCACCCCCTACTTTTATTTCCACACCCTTTATAGTATTACCTATATAACTAAATAGAATTTACTATAGTAAAAAAATTCTTATAAGAATTATTATATGAAAGCTCACTACCTTACACTACACTATACACTTATTATAACCTCTTAAAGCTTAATTTATATTTAATAATTTTTTAAGCGCTATACTATAAAAAGAATATATTAATTTTTAAAGAAAGAGATAATTAATAATTAACTATAGTTAGGCATTAGGTGTTACGGTCCGTTCCTAGAGGCGGAACCTACCTTACAAAAGAAGGGTTCCGCTACACATAGCTAGAGAGAACAACTTTAACCATATATATACTTAATTACCTACCTATAACTTAAGTGTTCCTTCTTTTTATAACTTTATAATATACTATACCTATTATATAAGTACCCCCATTTATATATAATATTTAGTATATAATAAGTAATAGTAATTACTATTTCTTTTATATATCTATTTACTATATAAAAGCTAATAATAAAAACTATAAACCTTATATTAATAATAAAAAAAAACTAGTAAAACTTATCTATTAGCTTAAATTCTTTAATTATTAGCTTTATTACTAAAAACTAATTATAGTAAATCTATTATTTTTAAGCTTTTTACTAAACCTTCCCTAACCTTAAGAATAGAAAAAAATTACTTTTATTATAAAAAAATATTAAAAACCTTTAAACTCTTACTAAATATTAATATATTAATAATAACCTTTAGATTTACTTAAAGCCCCTAGCTATTAAAAGACTTATCTATTAAAACCCTATAGATTTTACTATAGTTAATATAGAGTAAAAATTAATAAAAGGTATTATTTATAAAGCTAAGCTAAAATACCTTTTTAAATAAGTAAATTTAATATTAAAAAATAAAACTATAACACTAAAGAATAGTTTAAAATATATAAAAAATACCTATAATATAAATATATATAATATTTCTAAAGATAAGTTAATAAAAAATATAGTAAGTATAGAAATTAAGGAACT
>AFRA01001208.1:0-12205 GCA_000223055.1 Claviceps fusiformis PRL 1980
GAGAGAGAGAGAACAAAACCCCTCATCCCTTGGTTGTGTTGGCCGAAGCGGCCGGTCTCGTCTTCCGCCTCGTAGGCTGGTAGACGTCATTGAAATTCATGGCGACTCCCAAGAACCGCATATCCACGTTGGGCTGGTACGCCAAATCTCCCAGCAAGATCTGCACGCTGCCCTTGAACGACATGCCGAGCTGATGCAGACGGTCCTGCAGAAGGGGGAATTCGGAGGAGATGTTACCGTCACCACCATCACCACCATCATCACCAACACCACCACCTACATCACCAGTGGACCCGGCCATGTAATGGTCATCGAGGTCGTGCCGGGTCGTCGTCCGCACATCAGCCTCTTGTTTGCGCGTAAAGTCCGACACGCTCCAGCTATACAAGCCGTCGACGGATTTCCTATAGTCGAGCATGAGGAGCAGAATGTCGCTCAGTTGGTCGAGATACGACGACGATGTCGCACCACCACCACCACGGGCCTCGTCGTCGTCGGCACTCCCACCGTGGTGGTGATGATGGTGGTGGCGTCGTTTGGCGCCCAGCAAGCCCTTGTGGGTAATGTCGTTGAGATATCGTTTGTGGGCATTGATGAGGTCGTCGAGCGTGCAGTCGTCCTTGTGGATGCGCTTCTGCAGCTCATCCCACGACGATTCAATCACCTCGAATAGGATGTAATACTGGAGCTGGCCCACAAAGTGAATCATCTCGGCCAGCACACCGCGGGTAGACCTCCAGGCCTGCGTGACGACGGGGTCGGCATTCTGGAGGACCCCGCGCGCGCCCGTCATGCATTTGCGCCATGTGCTCAGGAGGGCGAACTCGACGCGCTTGATTCTCCATAGGAAGTTGAAGACCTTGAGGTATTGTCTGTTGCCCCAGTCCGTGACGACCACGTCCACGGGAGCATCGATTTTGTATTCCAGCGTGAAGCAGTCCCATCCAATGTCTCCGTGGGACAGCTGCAGCATCCTCGCGTCGAGACGGCGCAGCACTTCGGCCGAGTCGTACTGCGCGTTGGATCCGCGGACGGCGTGCTCGAGCTGCGCCGTCAGCGTGTGACGATATTGCACCCCGGCTGGCTTGTCGAGATTAGCGGCCAGGGACTCCATCAGCAGGGCGATGAAGTCGCCCTGGCCCAGCAGGATGTAGTCCTTGAGGGCCTTGAGATGCTCGAATAAGTGGAACTTGTTGGCCATGAGGTCCATCAGCCTCTTCATGGTCGTCTTGTACGCCTCGTCAATCCAGGCCTCCAGCGTCGCCGTGTCGCCGTAGCGAAGTTCCTTGGACGCGGCTTTGGAGTAATTCTCCACCCACACGGTGTCGCCGCAGCTGTGGCGAATGAAGTTGAGCGACTTGCCAATGAGAAACACCTTTTGGGCGAAATCCTGCGTCATGATGCTCGGTATCATGTTGTCGTCGATTTCATACTTGTCCGTCCAAACGTTGCCTGTGCTTGCGCCGCTTTTGCCTTCAGCCATGTCGAGGGTTTTGCCGTCTTGTTCGCGCACAAAGAATTCCTGGTAGGGGTCTGATAACTCGCCATCGTAGATCCAGTGCCGCAGGATATCGTAAAAGGGCTTGGTAAAGCTGCTGAGTAGCCGCTCCGCAAAGGCCGCTACGACCGGGTCGCCGTGTGATGACGAAAAACTATGTATCAGCGAAATAAGCTGTCCGCCTGCCTTGTTGTCCGATTCTTTGGCGATGAGGCTCATCAGCCGAAGGCCCATTGTGGCTTCGCGCGTCCACACGACGCATCGTTTCAGCGTTACACCGGCCTTGCCGATGCCTCCACGCGGCGCATTCGCATCGAGCGAGGACAAGGCGCGCCGGATCTGACTCTCTAGCGTGGCGATGAGGCTGAGATAGGAGCGTAGCTCACCACCGATTGCAGCCCGCAGACTCTGGCCCAGTAGACCGGTTGCAGGGGCCTTGCAGTACTCGTCCAATCCGCGGTACAGAAGACAAGGTTCAGCCAGTGAATGAAGGATCGAAACCAGAGGTAGGGGAACCGTTGCTGGCAACCTCAAAGTATCTGGTTTTGAGAACGGGAGCGTAGTGGACGACAACCCTTGCAGCGTGAAGGGCAAGTCTCTCAGGATATCCGTCTCGGGGGGGTCAACTTCAGTATAGTTGCTGGCGAGCAAGGTCGACTTTAGCGACACGTCTCTCTTGGGATGCTGCTGCTGCTTCTGCTGCGGCGGCGCCAGCGGCACCTTCTCGTGCTGGGCTGCCACCACATCCGCTGCTACTCCTTGCCTCGAGATCGAAACTCTCCTCAGGCCTTCAGGCTGGAACGCATCTCTGAATTGCTCATCCTCATGTCGCAGATTAAGCGTCGGTGCTTTGACGCGGTCCCGACTTTGTCTCTTGAAGGCGTCCCTGCTCAGGGCATCTCGATCGTTGGGCGCGAATGGTTTCACGGGACTGAGAGGCAGTGGTTCGTTGGGATCCGGAGAATCGGCGAGCTGGTAGAGTAGATACAGGATGGCCCATTTATGTTCCAACACGGGGAGGGATAAGAGTCGCGAGTATAGATTCGAGAACCGGAGGGCTTGGCTCGGATTCGTCTGAATAAGCTTCCGCTTAATGAGATCCGAGGCGTGGTTGACGTCGGAAGATATGGCGGGACTTTGTGGACTGTGACGGATTGTTTTTTTTTTTTTCCCTGTATGAGCACGTGCTTTGCTGACTTTATGGAGTAACCATGGTAAAGGGGAATATGAGAGGGGAAGCAGAACAGAAGATTAGAGAGCCTACTTGTCTATGATAGACGTGACCAGCTCCAAGCACGCATCGTGCCGGTCTTGAGCTGCATCCGCATCTTCCTCTGGATCGCTGGGCACGATGTGGTTGATCAGATGCTCGAGAGCTGAGATGATGCGTTCTGATGCCATGGCTACTGCATCGTGGCATACCACGGCGTGTTGAAGCGCAAACGTGGAGTTCTTTCGTCGTCTTCTTTCGTCGTCCTTTCTTTTTCCTTCCGGCCGGCGCAAGACAAATCGAAGAAAGGTCTTGGACGCGACAACAAACGCGACAATGGAGGGGCCCAAGGATGTTGACCAAAGTTGATCCAGTACCAAGTACCTCAGGTACGTACCCGGCCTAGCGCATCAAGTGGGATGAGTTGGGATGGGGACTACGCATGGTGTACTGGTACCGCAACTCATCTACCACATGGCAGTCGCTCAGACATGGATGGTCATGCCGCTATGTACCGATACCTACTCAAGCACCTACCACATCAGTAACAAGTGTCTGAGCTGTCTTATCGTCTCTCTGGCAAACTCTCGACAGGCGCCTTCAACCCACCCCGTTGACCTCCACCCTCTACCTCAAGTTCAAGTCCCCGAATCTCCGCAACTGCCATCAAATTCGCGACCACATCATGGGCGGATCATCAAGGTGACTCCAGCACCGTGATCGCATCACTCTACGCAATCGATTGATGGGACTCATGAGCACTTTTCTGCGTCGCGCGTTGCACACTCGCCGCACGCGACGTCCCCGTCGTCATACACGCCTGCACCACCCGTCCCATCCCCGACCCTCCGCATCATGCCCGACATCGACCCCGCGGCCCTGAGCCGTCCGGCCGTTAGTCTTTCCACGCCGACGTTGGCGAACAAAACATTATCCATGACGGCGCCTGGTTCGGGCAAGCCCGTGAAGACGAGTCAGATTATTCCTGCTCGGATTGACCTCGAGCCGTTGTATACTGCGCTCAAGAGCGCCATTGGTGGAGAACAATGGCTCGTATACAAGGAATCAACAGCGGAATTTTTGATTGGTAAGTTTTCAAAGGAAAGAAAAAAAAGAGAGAGAAAGAAAAAGAAAAAGAATAATAAAAAGAAAGAATAAAAGGATAGGAAAAGGAAAAGGAAAAGGAACAAAAGTTCGGACATGCTTTAGTTAACTTGGTGCAAAATAAAATAGGCCGTCTCAGCCAGGCTGAATACCTAGACCGAGTTGACCCTATACTTGCTGATAACACTGGCGAGAAGGACCATCTCCACAATCAGCTCATCGCCGCCATACTTGGCAATGTTACGAGGGAAATGCCTGATCAGGGCCCGGCACCTTGGGTTAGTGCAAATGACAAGCCAGCCGCTACACCTGGCAACAAGCCTGTCACCGGGGATGCCACCGAACGGAAACTAAAAGGGGAGGTTATGCAACTACCACCACGAGATCGCAGGCGCATCAAGGACCTCGTACATAATGATGTGAGTATGGGAAACAGGAATATGGGGAAACTTTGCCTTCTTGATGTCCCGGCTGACCAAAGCGGTAGTATGATCACCTCGAAAGTATATCCAACGTTTTTGTGGACGCGCATCGCAAGTTAGCAGCCACCGCCGATGCCGTCCCAAATACAGCGACAGGAATCAATAATATGAGTCAGTTTTTCATTTCATTCATTCATTCATTGATTTTCTCTGTTTCCTGCCTCCCTCCCTTCCTCCCTCCCTTCACCCTTTGCTTCTTACTCTCTTAGGTCTTTCTTGTTTATATTCGTGAAACTGATTCAGTACAGACTTTGACTTGGAAATTCGAAAGCGCTTTGCCCAGCCATTGGCAATCGAGTCAGGCGAGTTCCCAGATGTCGGCGTGATTACTGGCCGAATGTTGCCATTCTGCTATGAAGCTGGACTTCCTAGTGGACACGCAACAGAGGCACCGCAACTTATGACTGTTGCTGCTGAGATCTTCATCAAAGAAGTGTTGACGCAAATCATCAGTCGGACACGAAGTAACGGTCCTGGTGACTCGGGAATTGCAGGTTATGGCGTTGGCACCACGTGGATCCAAACCCACAAATACAAGAAACAACTTCATGTGGAAGAAGAAGGGTCAATGCGAGGTGAAGTGACCAGAGATAAGCTCGGGCTGCTTCCCGTCGAAGCCAAGGCTGCCAGTGAGCGCCAACCACTGGGAATAGCCGACCTGAGAATCGCTCTGGAAATGGCCGACACAGGCATGTCGCTCTTCCCCATACTGATGACACAAGTTTTATATGGCTATCGTGAGGGCGAGTTAGAGGGTTGGCAGGATTATACATGGATCAATAACGAACGACCCGTCATTGAAGAACCCCCCCAAGGCTGCTTGGAAAACACTCAGACCAATGGCCATCCAGACGCCATGGACATTGACGACGACATCATTTGGGAGGGGGCTGAGAATCAAGACATGGATGCTTTGGATTCGACCCTGGACTCCTGCTTGGTTGTGGGAGCGTAGAAACGGGCGTGGTTGAATTTCGAATTCTCGCCAAGCATCGGTCACCGTCGGCCGCCGTGGACATGAGAAGCTTCCGGATTCAAGGCCGCTCTAGAACCGATATTGTATTACTTGCGTTACGGCGAACAGCATTTTGAGTTGGGGGATTGGCATAGTCGTCTTTGGCATCAGCATTGTTGACATTGGCGTACAGGGCGTCGGTCAAACTCGGACGTGGGTATGGTTTTTGTTTCGTCTTTTGGTGTACTGCTTTATATCTTGGTTAGGTAAGGATCATATCCTTTTGTTTTCGTTGGTCTTTGTGTAGAGGATCCAGATGGATCCTCGACTGGCGTCGCTGGAGTCTGGGGTGTTTTCTTTTTCCCTTTCCCTTTCCCTTTCCCTTTCCCTTTTCCTTTTCCTTTTCCTTTTCTTTTTCTGTTTCCTGTTGTTACATTGGGGATCCTCTTTTGTTGGAGCTGCGAATGCGCTGCGGATGCATGAGTCAACCAGTCCAAAGGCGATACATGTGGCTTGGTTGTGGGCGATTCTTGGATTCTTTGTATTTGTAAGGAACGATACCCACGAGGTTCTGCAAGAATAGCTCCACGTTGCTGGGCAGGCTTAGGTCCGAAGTAGGCACCTATCTAAGTACCTTGCCTACTTGCCTACCTTCGAGTTAGGTGAGTCGATATTCGGCTGCCTGCTCAAGTAGAATATAGGTAGAAAGTAGGGAGGCACTTGGTAGTGGTTGGCATAACTGCAGACAATAAGCATCTACTCTACGTGCTTAAATCAATACCAGACAGATTACTGTGTGCCTGGTTTCTACCTTGCACCTATCTCTGGCTGATAAGGCAGGTACGCCTGCCAGTGTGCCTGCTACTCAATCAAGGCCCCAAGGTACTTACTTACCTCTCAAGGTATTTGCTTTAGCTGTCATGCAAAAGAGGGATTTCCACATGTACGAAGCAGGGGTGTTCTCTAGAGCAAATAATATGTCTATCAGGACACGTCGGTGCAAGCCACCCACACTCGCTATTCGGTCACCAGGACATGGTGCTGGCGGGTTCAAGCCCCGAGGGCAGATTTTACAGTTGACGCGCCGGTAGCGGACGGGTTTGAACCTTTTGACGGCCGGAACGGCGATGGCGACTCGTTGGACGGACTTGGAGCACGATCAATGATTGGATTGGGCGGGGCGATGAAAAAGGAGCCGGGGTGGGGTGGGGGGATCAATTATGCCTCGCTGCCAGTTGTTTGGCAGTCCCGTATTCCCGGCCATGAGCCTTGGTCGAGTGATTTTGGGCAAGTCGTCGGTGGCGCACTACGGAAAGCATCTATGATGCGCTGGAACACAGAGCGACGCAGACTAGAGTTTGGAAGGATGTTTCGATGGAGTGCCGATGGGTTTTTGATGGAATTCCCGATGGTGATACGACGCTGACCTGGACGGCAGCAAGGAGGGGTGCATGGCATGGTTGGCATGGTTGGTTGGCAGGGGAGGGGAGGCTCCGGCAGAAGAAGGAACGACTGCGAGGCTGCTGCTTCTGCCGCGGTGGCAAGGCGGTGGCCAGGCGGTGGCCAGGCGGGGGCAGGCCGGGGAGCTCGCGTCAGTGGTCACCGGTGCGTCCAGTCTCGTGCTTGCCAGCCCTGAGCCAGCCCACCAGCATGCGGCAGACGCGGTGGAGACGCGGGACAAATGCAGCCAGCTGGCCCGTGCGCTCTTCTAGAAAGCTTCGCCAGGAGCCTTTCTCGCCCCAGCCTGCCTCAGCCTGCCTCTGCCTCTGTGACCGGACCTGTCCTGGACTGGGACTCCAGGCCGCTTAGTGCTGCTCCCTCAGTGCCAGTGCCAGGCTCGCTCCTTCTAGACCACAAACCCCAGCGCCCCCTTTCTCGTGTCTCTGAGGTTGGCTGCCTGGCCGCTTCTCGTCAAAAAAAAAAAAGAAAAGAAAGAAAGAAAAGAAAAGAAAAAAAAGGCAGAACACCCCCCCCCCCCCATTCATGTGCCATCATCCCATCACCTACAAGTTGGATTGTCTCGCCCTGCCTGTCTCGTCTTGTCTTGCTTAGACTTGACGTGCCTTGGCCTCGTCTTGTGCCGTGCTACCCCGCGTTTCCCTTGACCCTTCTGCCTCCCACGCATTCTTCGTCTTCGACAGTCCATAGAGTCCAGACTCCAATCTCTCCCATCTTCCTCCATCTTCCCCATCTCCCCCACCTTCGTCCCGGGCGTGATTTCAAGGCAAACGCCAGACACTTGCTCACGGCTTCCTTGGACTCTAAGAGGCTCGGAGCTCTCCTCTTCCACAACACCGAGCGCCCTTGCGTGACACGGGCCCCTCTGCTTCCATCCTCTCTTCCTCCGCCCCCTCTTCGGCTCACGTCGCCCCCGTCTGTCCTCTGCCTTGGCTTGGTTATCCACATCTCGTCATCAGCATAATTTCTCAACATCGATACACTGTTCAATCTGCCGAGGTAAGTTCGCTATCTCTTCTTGTTCTCCGTTGTCCCTGTCCAACTGCCACCGAGCACGTGGGCACTTGGGTTCAAACCTGTTTGATGCCCATCCATGCCGGTCACTCGACTTGGATCTTTTGCTCTCGACGTCGTCTCCAGAACGAGCGAGCCAGTCATCCCATGATTAAAAGGCGCTCTCACAAACCACGAGCTACACCTTGGATCCTTCACGCAACCCCGCGACAGGCGGTAGTTCACGACGGGGTCTCTCTCTTTTTTTTTCCGGTCATACCTTGGACTGTTTTAAACAAAGTACCTTGCTCTCTGCTCTTTACTAACCTCACTTTTGTAAATTGGGTTTCCGAAGCGATTGGACATTTTCTCGCCTCAATCCTGAAAGATCATAGTAGCAGTGAGTCATTTTCTCCGTGTATGCAGGCCAAGACTTGGCCACTTGAATCAAGGCGTTTCTAACTTTCTATACGCTACTATTAGCCTCTGTGACTCATCGCGACCAACGATCTCAGAGACACGTGTCCAACTATATGACCAACTAAATCGGCGGCTTAAACCCTCGGAGACTGTCCTGCCCTTTCGTCACATATTTACGGAGTCTCAAAGTAGGAAATAAAGAACAACAACAACAACAACAACAAACAAATAATGTCGGTTCCATTCTCAAGCCCATTTGGCGCAAACGCCAACCCTTTTGGCAGTCGATCTCAGAACATCATGCACAGTCTGGCCGAAGAAGATGAGAATGATAGTGGGAAATCTTATAACGTCCTGGGAGGTGATTCCGGCTCTGGGTCTAACTTCCCTGGTACATTTGGAGGTGATGCAAATGCAGACGGGCCCATGCATCGAGGTCCCCCGAACCCAGACAGCTACCCAGCGCAGTATAACTTTGCTCGCCGTACCTCCGTTTCTGCTGAATCATTGAAACCTAGCGCCGACAGTTACGACAACTGGTCACCACCTGTTCATGAGAAGTCAGCTGAGCAAATAGACCGTCTGAAGAAGGCCATTGAAGGCAACTTTCTCTTTAGTCATCTTGATGATGAGCAAACAGCACAGATTCTCGGGGCTTTGGTCGAGAAGCCTATACCCGCCAAGGGTATCAAGGTTGGTTTCTTCTCTTTTTCTTTTTCTTTCCCTTGCCCCAATACAACGTCAGCGCTCACAAGGTGGCAAATCATACTAACAAAGTTTCCATCAGGTCATTAGCCAAGGAGACGCCGGCGACTTCTTTTATGTTGTAGAAAAGGGCTCATTTGACGTTCACGTCAACCCCAGTGGAAGCATCCAGCCGGGACTTGATGGCTTGGGTGACACGGTTGGCAATATCCAGGCGGGAGGTTCCTTTGGAGAACTTGCGCTCATGTATAATGCTCCGCGTGCTGCGACAGTCATCTCCGCAGAAGCAGGCTGTACTTTGTGGGCACTGGACCGCATAACGTTTCGCCGTATACTCATGGAGAGCACATTTGCCCGGAGGCGCATGTACGAGACCTTTTTGGAGGAGGTCCCACTTCTGTCGTCCCTGACTCCCTACGAGCGGTCCAAGATTGCCGATGCGCTGGAAACAAAAAAGTACGCCAAGGGAGAAATCATCATTAAGGAAGGCGATCCCGGACACTCCTTTTTCTTGCTCGAGAGCGGCGAAGCCGAGGCATTCAAGGGAGATCCAAGCAACAAGGTTTTGCACTACAAGAAGGGGGATTATTTTGGCGAGTTGGCATTGCTCAATGATCAACCTCGAGCTGCTAGTATCATGGCTTCGTCGGACGTCAAGGTCGCCACGCTGGGCAAAAATGCTTTCCAGCGTCTTCTTGGCCCTGTGGAAGGACTATTGCGGCGCACGAGATACCAAGGTGTTGCTACTGGTGTGGAAGAAATGGACCCACTACACAGAGAATAGAGTCAAAACCTGGCTTTGAAGAATTGAAGTTGATTTAGCGTTCTAGGTGGGGACTAAGAAGGCACAGTCGCCAGCTTGTGTCGGATATTGATACCTACAGAAGAAAAGAAGAGAAAAGAAGAAAGAACAAAAAAAAAAAAAAAAAAAGAACAACTGGAGAGATTTCGCTTCCCCCTCAGAAAGGATAGGATCACAGTGCGTCTAGTGCTGCAACGGGAGAAAACTTGCCCAATGGACCAGATAGATACGCGAGGGGTTTGATTTTTTTTCGAAAGGCGTTTGTGTGTTTCTTCATTCTTACGACGGTGTTCTTTCCGTGAGGTGGATACGCCCCTACTACCCTCGCTCGCTCTTGGACGGAGAAAGAGAAAAGGACATGGCTACATGAACAGATGATACCTCGGTCGATGATAAAAAGAACCAAAACAGATGTGCTTATCCGACCTGGTCTCTGTGACTTGGGATTGTAGACTACCAAAGGTGACAAAGGTGAATTAGCCAGGTATACATGTGGACGGGCGTGATAGCTTGCGTCCTAACTTTGACGACGATATAATATGTTGCAGTGATGCAGTTTGGCAACGTCCAACACACATGTGTCATGTAATGTCGTCCGACGGCATACCCTCGTCTATGTTTGTCATTCAGCGTGAGGAACCCTTGCATCTTTATCAAGAAGGATTTTCACCCAAAGAATCCAATCCTAGCCCTTCACACCTGACCACTCCTCTTCCTCAACTCCTCCCTCATCTCCTCCCTCAAGCCCTCTACGGCAATCTCCGTCTCCAGCACCCTCCCCACGCCCTTCCTCCACGTATCTTCCAAGCTCTCCAACTCCCCCTTCACGTCTCCTTGTCTCCGCGTCCGCAGGTGATTCACCTCATCGATCTGGCGCTTCGTGTCCGCCAATGCGGCCTCCAGGGCACGCACCTCGTTCTCGAGATGGTAATTCGCGAGCAGCCACGCGTTGGCGCCGTGCTTGTCCAGCAGGAGCAGGTTCTGAATCCGGGACGCGAGATAGGCGTGCGATGTGAAGGCCTTGGACAGGACGGATTGTACGGTGTCGGAGGGGGGGTCTTGTTCTTGTCCTTCTTGATCTTCTTGTTCTTCGTGTTGCTGCTGCGGAGGCCGTAGCGGCGGCAGGTCCTGCGCCTCGTAGCGCCTCGTGTCAAAGGGGGGGAGGGCCGCGGAGGAGGCGACGCGGGCGAGTTCGGCGGTAATGGCGGCGGAGAAGTTGGGGGGCGGGAGGGGGGCGAGTTTGGGAGCTGGGGTGGAGAGTTGTTCTTGTTGGATGAGGGCTTTGGCGGCTTCGAGGGCTTGTGTCGAGGGAGGGGGATCAATGTCTTGGATGAATTTGTTAGAAGTGTCTTGATTGAATTTGATGCTATTTCATTCTGATTCTGATTATTGTTGTTGTTTCGGTTTTTTTTTTTTTTTTTTTTTTGGGGGGGGGGGGGGAAGGTTCGTACACGGGAGGGATTCGTGGTAGGCCGGCGGAATGACCATTGTGGAAGGTTTTCCTTTTCCTTCCTTTTCTTTTTTCTTCTTCTTTTCGCTTTTCTGTGTTATTTATTCTTGCGATGGAATCGGCGCGCAGGGTTGGCGTGGTGGTCGCTGATTGTTATATTGCCATGCATACGCACATGTATGATGGAAAATCTCGGCGCGCGACGGAGTATACGAGTTCGTCGTCCTGGCGGTTATTTCGCCAAAAAAAGAATTAAAAAAAATACGGCCAGGAGACGCGCAGATGTGCTGTCCTGGTCGCCGTGCGCGAGAAACTGCTCACGAATAGAATCTAACCCAGGATTCGTCCTCGTCCGTTCATCGCGTCAGCCAGGAGAGAGGGGAGGCAAAAAAAAAAAAAAGGCCGTTACGTTGGAACCGAGTTGGAGACCAGTTCACCAGCCCCACCGCAGATGAGAAACCAATCATGGGGCAACAAACTGTCCATGTTCAAAGAAGTCCGCAGTCCGCAGTCCGCACCCATGAGACAAGGCCGGCCGCCAGAAACGACGCACGTACCACCTCGACCCTGTGGGGTTGGTGATAAAACGACCCCCTTGTGCTGCATAAACTGGAGTTCCATCCGTCCGTTCTTGGCAGTGAACGTTGCCCCCAAATTCCCACGCTCCAGTCGGCGGCAGTCAGGCAGGACTCCAGCGCCATGGTTTTGCGGCACAAGACGTGCGAATCCAAGGAAGACTTGCAGACGTTTGTGGTGCGTTTGTGCCTCGACAAGGAGTTTTTGGAAAAGGCAAGTAGGGAATGATGGAAATGTCAGGATGGGACTGGTCAATTGGTGGCTGGGAACCAATCAAGATGAAACGTGATACTGGCCCTGGTTCAGTAAAAGAGAGAAATTGTATACCTATTCGAAGACGAGCGCAACTCTCTCTTTCTTTCTTTCTTTTCTCTCTCTTTTAAGTCTTTTTCTTTCTTTTTTTTAAGTTAAATTTCTCTCTCTCTCTCTCTCTCTCTTCTTTTCTTTTTTTACTTTTTTTACTTTTTTACTTTTTACTTTTTATTTTTATTTTTACTTTTTACTTTTTACTTTTTCTTTTTCTTTTCTTTTCTTTTCTTTCTTCTTCTTCTT